>BLSH010134809.1:77920-90946 GCA_018402905.1 Glandirana rugosa
GGGGGGGGGGGGGGGGGGGGGAGGGATCTGCAGCAATATGACAGCTCTCTGCATGATGAGGATTTCATACAGAAAGCTGTCACAGATCGCCCCCCACACACACAGTGCACCAAGCACCACTGATACCCCTGTCCCCATACACATAAGTGTCCCTATAAAACAGTCCCCAAAACATCTGTATGTCCCCCCATCACATCTGTCACCATACACAAAACATCTGTCACAGTCCCCAAAACATCTGTATGTCCCCGTCACATCTGTCACAGTCCCCAAACATCTGTATGTCCCCGTCACATCTGTCACCATACACAAAACATCTGTATGTCCCCGTCACATCTGTCTGTCCGCCAACACCAAATAAACTCAGATTTGGGTTATTTTTAACAAAGAAATGTAGCAGTATCATTTTTGGTCAAAATTTATGAAGAGAAATTACTTATTTACAAAATTTTACAACAGAAACGAAGAAAAATGCATTGTTTTATCAGTCTTTTTTTAATTTATAGCGCAAAAAATAAAAAACCCAGGGGGGATTTAATACCACCAAAAGAAAGCTCTATTTGTGTGAAAAAATGATAAAAATTTCATATGGGTGCAGTGTCACATGACCGTGCAATTGTCATTCAAACTGCAACAGCACTGAAAGCTGAAAATTGGTCCGGGAAGGAAGGGGGTTTAAATGCCCAGTATTGAAGTGGTTAAAATCCAGGGCCCGGTATGGATTTTGGGGGGACCCCATGCCAATTTTTAAAAAAAATTTGGCGTGGAGTTTTCCTTAAAATCAATGTCAGACCCTTATGCGAGCACATACTGTATATAGTCTACACTGAATGCAGCGTATATATATATATATATATATATATATATATATATATATATATATACACACAGTGGGTACGGAAAGTATTCAGACCCACTTACATTTTTCACTCTTTGTTATATTGCAGCCATTTGCTAAAAAAATTTAAGTTCATTTTTTTCCCTCATTAATGTACACACAGCACCCCATATTGTCAGAAAAACACAGAATTGTTGACATTTTTGCAGATTTATTAAAAAATAAAAACTGAAATATCACATGGTCCTAAGTATTCAGACCCTTTGCTCAGTATTTAGTAGAAGCACCCTTTTGATCTAATACAGCCATGAGTCTTTTTGGGAAAGATGCAACAAGTTTTTCACACCTGAATTTGGGGATCGCCTCTGCCATTCCTCCTTGTAGATCCTCTCCAGACCTGTCAGGTTGGATGGTGAACGTTGGTGGACAGCCATTTTAGGTCACTCCAGATATGCTCAATTGGGTTTAAGTCAGGGCTCTGGCTGGGCCATTCAAGAACAGTCACGGAGTTGTTGTGAAGCCACTCTTTCATTATTTTAGCTGTGTGCTTAGGGTCATTGTCTTGTTGGAAGGTAAACCTTTGGCCCAGTCTGAGGTCCTAAGCACTCTGGAGAAGGTTTTCCTCCAGGATATCCCTGAACTTGGCCGCATTCATCTTTCCCTCGATTGCAACCAGTCGTCCTGTCCCTGCAGCTGAAAAACACCCCCACAGCATGATGCTGCCACCACCATGCTTCACTGTTGGGACTGTATCAGACAGGTGATGAGCAGTGCCTGGTTTTCTCCACACATACCGCTTAGAATTAAGGCCAAAAAGTTCAATCTTGGTCTCATCAGACCAGAGAATCTTATTTCTCACCATCTTGGAGTCCTTCAGGTGTTTTTTTAGCTTCCTTCGGGCCACTCTGCCATAAAGCCCCAACTGGTGGAGGGCTGCAGTGATGGTTGATTTTCTACAACTTTCTCCCATCTCCAGACTGCATCTTTGGAGCTCAGCCACAGTGATCTTTGGGTTCTTCTTTACCTCTCTCACCAAGGCTCTTCTCCCCCGATAGCTCAGTTTGGCCGGACGGCCAGCTCTAGGAAGGGTTCTGCCCGTCCCAAACGTCTTCCATTTAAGGATTATGGAGGCCACTGTGCTCTTAGGAACCTTAAGTGCAGCAGAATTTTTTTTGTAACCCTGGCCAGATCTGTGAGCTCTTCAGGCAGTTCCTTTGACCTCATGATTCTCATTTGCTCTGACATGCACTGTGAGCTGTAAGGTCTTATATAGACAGGTGTGTGGCTTTCCTAATCAAGTCCAATCAGTATAATCAAACACAGCTGGACTCAAATGAAGGTGTAGAACCATCTCAAGGATGATCAGAAGAAATGGACAGCACCTGAGTTAAATATATGAGTGTCCCAGCAAAGGGTCTTAACCACTTCAGATCCGCGCTATTGCCGAAGTACGGCTCCAGCGCAGATCTGAAATGCCCAGACGACGTCCATGGACGTCGCCCACTGTGCGCGCACCTGGCGCGCCCCCTGGAGGCAGCGGCGGCACGCGTGCGCGCCGCACGCTGCGCGAGCGTGCCCGTGGGTCGGGCGGACTCGATGTCTGCCCGAGACCCGCCGATCTCTTTTGGGAGCCTCAGAGTGGGGAACCGCCGTTGTAAACACGGCGGTTCTCCGTTCTGTGACAGGGGACATAGCAGATCTACTGATCCCTGTCACTGGGATCAGTTAGATCAGTGTTTTTCAACTCCAGTCCTCAAGGCACACCAACAGGTCATGTTTTCAGGATTTCCCTCAGATGAAACAGCTGTGGTAATTACTAAGGCAGTGAAACTGATCAAATCACCTGTGCAAACTCATGGAAATCCTGAAAACATGACCTGTTGGTGTGCCTTGAGGACTGGAGTTGAAAAACACTGAGTTAGATCTGTTATGTCCCGACCAGTCCCGCCCCCCCACAGTTAGAACACACCCAGGGAACATTTGTTAACCCCTAAACTGCCCCCTTCTGGTTAACCCCTTCACTGCCAATGACATTTACACAGTAATCAGTGGATATTTAAATTTCTGATCGCTGTATAAATGTCATTGGTCCTAAAAATGTGTAAAAAATGTCCGACATTTCTACAGCAATATCGCAGTCCCGCTAAAAATCGCAGATCGCCGCCATTACTAGTAAAAAAAATAAAAATAAATAAAAACGCCATAAATCAATTCCCAGTTTGTAGACGCGATAACTTTTGCGCAAACCAATCAATATACGCCGATTGCGATTTTTTTTTTACCAAAAATATGTAGAAGAATATATGTCGGCCAAAACTGATGAATATTTTTTTTAATGGATTTGTACTTTAGCAAAAAGTAAAAAATATTGTTCTTTTTTGCAAAATTGTCGCTCATTTTTTGTTTATAGCGGCGATCAGAAATGACGCAGAGGTGATCAAATACCACCAAAAGAAAGCTCTATTTATGGGAAAAAAAGGACGCAAATTTTATTTGAGTACAACATCGCACGACCGCGCAATTGTCATTCAAAATGCGACAGCGCTGAATTCCAAAAATTGGTCTGGGCAGGAGGGGGGTTTAAGTGCCCAGTAAGGAAGGGGTTAATACTTAGGACAATGTGATATTTCAGTTTTTCTTTTTTAATAAATCTGCAAAAATGTCAACAATTCTGTGTTTTTCTGTCAATATGGGGTGCTCTGTGTACATTAATGAGCGAAAAAAATGAACTTAAATGATTTTAGCAAATGGCTGCAATATAACAAAGAGTGAACAATTTAAGGGGGTCTGAATACTTTCCGTACCCACTGTATATATTCTTACACTGCCTGCACTGACTCTATATACTCTAACTACACTGTATACTACACTGCCTACTCGCCACTAACTAAACTGCCTAACCTCTCTCTATCTCCTTTATTATACACTATATACAGCCGCTGTGTAAGTGGCCTTATATAGTGTGGGGCGTGGACCCCTGAGCCATGATTGGCCAAAGGCACCCTGCCTTTGGCCAATCATGGCTCTCACAGCAGAGTGCACTGTGATTGGCCAGAGCATGCAGGTCATGTGCATGCTTTGGCCAATCAGCATTCAGCATTTCCCCGCAATCTCGCAGTGCATTATGGGGCACTCCGCGGCAGGCAAACTTGCCATGAGCGCCCCATACAATTCCCTGTTCGACTCAAACATTGGGCCCATTCTTAATCACCAGTACATTTCCAGTTCCTTTTGAATCATTGTCAATGCAGAGAAAATCTATACAGACTAAGTCCATAGGGCCTGAACTCTGTAAGAGCCCCACTGGAGAAGCTTAAACAGGGCTTTTCTCTTTAAACATCCGAGGCAACGTCTACATAGGATAATAACAGTGTCTCTCATCTTGGAGTAATAGAAACGGTCTTGAACATAAGTTTTCTCAGGTCCTAGATGACCATAGTGATCACTCATGCAGACTTCTGAAGACCATCTTTTGGAAACAATATGGAAGAATCACTTGTCATCTTCCAGGGTGGTCATGATACAAAACTACATGACAGAGCAGTCCTTTGTCTTATTTTAAACATCTCTGAATCTCTTTGGCATGTATGGCCTTTTACAGAAGTCCAATTAGGGGTCAGCCTTTTGACTCCTGATCAGCCACTGTGGAGATATGGAGCAGTTCTCAAATGACCCCAATGCTGCAGGGTAGGTGAACATGTCTGGCACAGCTTCCAGTCCTCCTCCTATAGAGTCTATCAGCATATCAGAAAAGGCCACTTGATTTTCAACTATTGTAGTCATAGCACACAGAGCCCCAATGCTGAGACCAGGGAGCTCTTCCCATTCATTTTCTTTGGTAACAGAATTTAATCCTGGAAGTCTAGATTGAGCAACAGCTCCAATGTTCTTTGGGCCTGGTTTGTGCTTCAGAGTGAATTGATCATTGAATAAGGCAGCCAACCAGTGATGTCCCGAGGCATCCAGTTTGGCTGTGGTTAGGACATACTGTATGTCAAAGGATTATCATTCGCTCTTATTTCAAACGTAGCTCTATACAGAAAATTATGTAATGTGTCAACAATGACCCATTTAAGTGCCAGGAACTCCAACTTGTGGACT
Source organism: Glandirana rugosa (assembly GCA_018402905.1). NCBI lineage: Eukaryota > Metazoa > Chordata > Amphibia > Anura > Ranidae > Glandirana > Glandirana rugosa. The sequence continues at coordinate 82,860 of BLSH010134809.1, forward strand.
GGATATTTGTGCACACTAGAAGAGATGCTTCTGCTGATTAGGGCTATTGGTTGTAACCCACATAGATATTTTTGGTGCAACACTCAAACCCAGTCTTTCAAAGTTAGCATCCACATGCAGCTACAGTTTCTGGGCATCAGCATATGCTTATCTGGTGCTTCTGTTGGCTTCGCCTTCAATTGAGTGAAAGCCCCTTCCGTCTTCGTCCGACCTCCTTCAAGAAATTTCTGAAAGCCAGTATGCACTGCTACACAATTAGTGCCCAATATCACTGGAGCTGTGTGTGAATCACCTTTGTCAGGACAGACAAGAGCCACAATCTCTCTCCTTGTTTTCTAAATCCGGAACGTCACAATTACTTGTAAATTTCCTTTTAAGTTTCCTTGTAAATTTCAACAGGATATGACTTCATGTTGAGGCCCCACAATTCCATTCTTCCATGAATGAATGGTAAAAAGGGTTACTTGGGAACCTGTGTCCAACAGAGTTGGAGTTGTATGCCCATTAACAGTGACTTTACCTATAGACTTAGGGCCCATGAGGGGTTCTCCTGGCTTTGGTCTGAAATGTCTAAATCTGCTTTTTCGCTTCTGTACAGGTAATGCCACACTTGTGACCCCACCTGAAACACCATGGAGCATTTCTCCCCCTCTGTGTAGCAACTGTTGAGCAACAAATATTTGGAGTGGTAAGACTCAGAATGTTCTCTTTGGGATAAGTGAGAACGGTGATCCTTTTTTGGAACATTTTTCACACTCTTAGGAGTACAACACTGAATGTCAGCCACCTGTTTCTTCACTGACTTCATTAATTCACGGAGAAAAGGTATGCTGTCATATAAAATAATTTTGAGGAGCTGTGTAGGAGGATGATGAGGTAGTAAGCCTCTTACTAACTGACTGGTCTTGCAGAAGGAGGTATAGCAGTATGATACACTAAACATGACAAGAATTGCTGTATTCAATTATTAATAGTGGAAACATCTTCCCTTTCTTTCTGATGAGAAATATGGAAGACAGCAACCATCTGCTCATGATCATAGTATGATAGTATAGTATGAAAGTGATCAAGATAGTACCTGTATGCAGTCCTTTGCACTTACTCCCTCATGAGTATCTCAATACAGGTGGATTAATTCAGCAGCTGGGGACCACAGACTTTCAGTAACACGCTATTGCTTGCCTTCTTCTGAACGGGGGGGGGGGTATGGCAAATAGCCCTCCCCAAACAGGATATTGTGCTAAACCTGTAGGTAAATAAGAGAACCAGAACTTTCACTAAGTGGAAGTATGGGGTTGATAATATAGTTGGCAATGCCTCCATTTAAAGGGGTTGTAAGCCCTCAAGGTTTTTCATCTTAATGCATTCTATGCATTAAGGTGAATAACCTTCTGTAGTGCAGCAGCCCCCCTTTTATTTACCTGAACCCAATTGTTCCAGCGACGGGAACAAACCCAGCAGCTCCAGCTCCAGTCTTGGGTCCTCATTGGATAGATTGACAGCAGTGGGAGCCATTGGCTCCCGCTGCCGTCAATCAAATCCAGTGACAAGGGAGACGGTGGGTGCAGAGTCCTGCGGTCTGTGTCAATGGACGCAGCAGCAGAACTCGGGAGCGTGCATGTATGAGTGTCCCCATGAAAAGTGTCTCTCCATGGGGGCACTCAAGAAGAGGAGGAGCCAGGAGCGCCGCTGGGGGACCCCAGAAGAGGAGGACCGGGGCTGCTCTGTGCAAAACCCTTGCACAGAGGAGGTAAGTATAGCATGTTTATTATTTAACCACTTCCCTACTGCCGAATGTAGAATAAGAGCCGGTAAATGATTCAGGTTCCTGACTGGGCGTCATATGACGTCCAGCAGGATAACAAGCCAGCGCATGCCCTTGGGAGGGTGCAGGGGCAATCACAGGTGGCCATCCCCGATCGGGGTAAAATTGGCTGTTTACTACATGATCAGCTGTGTCAGCCGATCACTTTTGTATACAGGATCGGAGACGAGCACCGCGGCAATGTGAATGAAATTGGCTGTTTACCACATGACCGGCTGTGTCCAATTACAGCCAGTCGCAAGTGTAAACAAAACACTGGTTACTATTAGATCCTGTTTCTTCTCCTCACACACCGATCGTGAGATCAGTGAGTAACCAGTGTCTGTCTGCAATTACTGTGAGTAGTACACCACACAGCCCCCCCAATAAAGAGAACCTGTCACCTGCGCTGTCACACAGCCCATCAGGATCTGTCACAGCCCATCAGCATCTGTCACAGCCCGTCAGCATCTGTCACAGCCTGTCAGCATCTGTCACAGCCCATCTGTCACAGAGGCCTGCCACCAGTGCCGCCATCAATACCGCCATCAATACTTTCATCAATACTGTCACACAGGCCCGCCATCATGTCTGAGAGAGTTTATACCCCTGAGGAGGCATAAGAAATCCTTGCTATGTTGGATGATGAGAGCAGCAGGGAGCTCTCATCATCCGATTCTGGTTCGGAATACGAGCCAATAGAGGGTAGTGGATCGGAGACAGAGTCAGAGGACGAAACCGCCCCCCCAACCCCTCCTAGAAGAATCAGGAGATCAGGCCCAAGATCTGAAGACCTGCCTTCCACCAGCAGCGCCAGACCCCAGGAAGAGGAGCCCAGTATCAGGACTGGATTTACACACCCAACCTTCCCCCCCAATGCCCTGGCAAACCCTTATGGTTGCCTGCCAGCTCAGGGTCCGCTATAATCCCCCTTTCACCGCGCAGCCAGGTGTGCAGCCTGACACCACAAATTTCACACAACTTGATTATTTTTATTTATTTTTCTCTGAGGATTTCCTGCAGAATATTGTAGACCAAACCAACCTGTATGCAGAGCAATTTATTTTATTTATTCCTATGCCCGCTTGTTCCATTGGAGATGTCTCACGCTAGATGGATTAAAATTGTTTTTGGGCCTTACTTTCAATATGGGGCTTACAAAGAAGAATGAACACCATGCCTATTGGCCCACCAACCCCATCCACCACATGCCAATATTCTCTGCTGTTATGTCTAGGACACGCTACAATACAATTATGCGTTTCCTACATTTCAATGACAATTTGCAGTGTGCTCCTGAAATCACCTTAACCAGGACAAATTATACAAGATACGCCCCCTAATAGATTTTTAGCCCAGCAATTTAAGGAAGTGTTCATCCCAGACCAAAACATTTCTGTGGACGAATCCTTTATAAACGTTACTGGCCGGCTGCAGTTCAAGCAATATATTCCCAGTAAGAGGGCAAGGTATGGTTTATAATTGAACAAAGTGTGATCGAGCCACTGGATACGTGTACACCTTCCGTATCTATGAGGGTAAAGACTCCCAGCTCCAGCCCTGTGATTGCCCCACATATATTGTAACCAGTGGGAAAATTGTCTGGGAGCTGGCATACTTCCTGTTTGCAAAAGGATACCACTTATATGTGGATAATTATTATACAAGTTTGACCCTATTTTGTCACCTTTACCGTAAACAAAGCCTAGCCTGTGGCACCTTCAAAAAAACCCGGGAGGGCTTCCCACAAAATTTATTGACACAATGGGGAATTGCGTTTATGAGAAATGAGGAAGTGTTGGCGATGAAGTGGAGGGACAAGAAAGACATTCACATCCTCTCTACCATCCACAATGACACCTTGGTGGAGGTGCAGAGAAGAAGCGGCCCTGTTGTAAAGCCTGAATGCGTCCAAAACTATAGTCTGTTCATGGGGGTGCATGGATTTAAATGACCAGATGATGCAGCCCTGTGTGTCAACCCGAAAGTTCCGTTATTGGTACAAGAAGGTGGCGTTTCTTCTTTTTTACATGGTCCTGTTTAATTCATTTGTCTACTTCCAAAAATCATCCCAAAATCAACCCTTCACCTACCTCAAATATATTGAAGATATTGTAACTGCCCTCATTTACAAACAAGAACCCGCCCCAGGAAACATTCGGTCTGATAGTATGAGTCGGCTTCATGAGCAACATTTTCCCTACAGCATCCCCCACACAGAATCTGGAAGAAGACACCAGAGGAAATGTCGTGTATGCAGCAGAGGAGGAATTAGAAGGGACACCAGTTACTATTGCACCCAATGTCCCTCCCAACCTGGCCTGTGCATCGGAGATTGTTTAAGAATTTATCACACTTCCATCAGATATTAGTTCCTCTTATTTTTAAGGCTGCCATTTCCCCATTTCCACCTGTGCGGATCATTTGCCTGCTACCACATTACTACCTTCCACGTTAACTGACCCTGGCCTGTTTACTGACGATGTCTTTGACTGCCATTTAAAACCACGTTTCTGACTTCCATGTGCATCAACCTCGGCCTGTTAATTGACCATGTTTTTTGCCTGCCACTTGAACTGATCTTTTGCCCTTCTACTTTAGTACACAGGAGTCTCATATATGTGAGGGGCTTCAGAAAAGCATTCTGAGTAGAGAAAAACAGTTTTTGGTTTTCTGTGTTCCCAGAACAGGGTCTGGTTTCCCGGAGGCTTCGGGTGGGAGACGCCTCTACGATGTGCCCCTGGCCCTAAGCTTGATGGTCCTTCCTGCTGCCTGGACGAATACTTTGGCTGTGCTGACCATATGGCTACCTGTAATGACCCAGTACTTTATGGACCATGTTTCTTCCTGCTGCCTGGACCAATACTTTGACGTTGCTGACCATATTGCTACCTGTAATGACCCAGGACTTTATGGACCATGTTTCTTCCTGCTGGCTGGACCAATACTTTGACTGTGCTGACCATATTGCTGCCTGTAATGACCCAGGGCTTTCTGGACCATGTGTCTTCCTGCTGCTTGGACCAATACTTTGGCTGTGCTGACCATATTGCTGCCTGTAATGACCCAGGACTTCATGGACCATGTTTCTTCCTGCTGCCTGGACCAATACTTTGGTGATGTTGACCATTTCTCTGCTTGCTGCCTCTACTGACTATGGACAGTATTTCTGCCTGGACATCTCTACCTGCTATCTGGACCAATGCTTTGCCTACCTCAGCCTGTAGTAATTATGGACAGTATTCCTGCCTGCTGCCTGGACGATTGCTTTTGCTGTCACTGACCACATCCCTGTCTGTTGCCTGGACCGATGCTCTCCTCTATGGACCGCTGCACTACTAAAACCACAGGTAATCTTTTGTTATTTGGTATGAACATGCTATGTGTTAGAAATATGAAGGGCCTTCAAAAATGTGATCGGTAGTCAGAATATTATATGTGTAATTTATGCTCCTAGACTGCCTGAAGGTGCTACTTCAATGTTGGGCCACTGTATGTGGCCAGGCTGTGTAAAAGTCTCACACATGTGGTATCGCCATACTCAGGAGGAGTAGCAGAATGTATTTTGGGGTGTCATTTTTGCTATGTACATATTATGTGATAGAAATATCTTATAAATGGACAACTTTGTGTAAAAAAAATGTGGTTTAATTTTTTTCCCCCACATTTTCCAAAACCTTCTGGAAAAAAATGAACAGTTCAAAAGACTCACCATGCCTCATAGATTATACAGTGGGTGTTTGCTTTCCAAAATGGGGTAATTTTGTGGGCAATTCCATTTTCCTGGTGCTCCAGGACCTTCAAAAGTGTAATAGGTAATCAACAAGTTAGATGTGTAATTTATGCTCCTAGAACACTTGATAGTGCTCCCTGCATGTTGGGTCTCTCTATGTGGCCAGGCTGTGAAAATGTCCTACCCATGTGGTATCGCCATACTCTGGAGGAGTAGTAGAATGTGGGTGTCATTTATGGTATGCATATGCCCTGTGAGAGAAATAACCTGTTACAATGACAATTTTGTGAAAAAAAAATCTTACGTTTACAAAGAATTGTGGGAAAAAATGAAATGGTGAAAAATCTCACCATGCCTCTTACTAAATATCTTGTAATGTCTACTTTCCAAAAATGGGTCATTTGGGGGATATTTGTACTTTCCTGGTTTGTTAGGATCATAAGAAATGAGATATGCCGTCAGTACATCAGGTGTGATCAATTTTCAGTGATTTGCACTATAGCTTGTAGACTCTATAACTTTCACACAGGCTAAAAAAATATCCACTAATTTGGGTTATTTTTTTACCAAAGATATGTAGCAGTATGCATTTTGGCCCAAATTTATGAACAAAATTACCTTTTTGCAAAATTTTCCAGTAGAAACTAAAAAAAAAGTGTTTTTTCTTTTTCAAATTTTTTGCTCTATTTTCGCAAAAAAGTGAAAAAAACTGTGGTGATTAAATACCCCAAAAAGAAAGCTCTATTTGTGAGGAAAAAATTATAGAAAGTGTGTCTGGGTACAGTGTAGCATGACTGAGTAATTGTCACTCAAAATGTGAGAGCACTGAAAGCTGAAAATTGGTCTGGGCGGGAAGTGGTATAAGTGCCTGGTATTAAAGTGGTTAAAAAAAAAACCTTTACAACCACTTTAAGGCCTTTGTGAATAGAGGGAATTCCCTTCCTGGGAAACTAACCAGTAAAATTATCAAAGTAATTGGATGCAAAATAACTCCTGCAACTAGTATACAGTATAACATTAACCATAAGTACATAGATGCACACCAGTTTAGAAATAATACAAGCTTTATATAAGAAAAGATTAATAAGAGTACTTACAGTACATCCAATGTACATGTAACACCTGCCCCGATTTTCCCCGGGAGCTTGCTGGTGACTCGCAGAGGTGGGAAGGGTTTACACATTCCTCAGGGTGTAGGGTATTGGGCATGGTGGGTGAGATCAGTGAAAAAGAAGATGAGCGCCAGTCACTTTTATGCTTTAAACAAAAGGAAGTTTTTCTCAACAGAAGAAATAGAGGAGAGAGGGGGACAGGGCACAGGACACCCTTAGTAACAGTCAATAGGCAGGCAGACTCCTTAGACAAAAATATGTGTAGGGAGGCAGGCAGCAGTACAGGAAAAGAGGCTTTAAGCTGAACCAGCACATACTTGTAGGACAGGCTGTCTCCTCTAGTAACGAAGCTCTACTCACAGCTTCAGACAAATCCACTTGGATGAGTTCTCTCCTGAAGTCCTCCCAGCCACTTCATAGCCTCACTGCTCACGAATAGTCCCCTCTGGTACTTCCTCCAAACTCCATCCCTCTCAGAATCCATTCCGGATCTTTGGCATGCTTTCATCTGCAAACTTTCAATACACAGATAGGCTTCAGACAAACCTAGCAGCCGGCAGCCTCCTGGATAAGCCCCAGGCCTCAGGCCTAGCAGCCAGGAGCTGCCTCACACACGTCCACCCATGAGGACAGGGTGGGCTGGACTCCAGATCACCTCACTTCTTCCAGTTAAATACATCTCCCACAATGCACCAGCACCAAGCTCATTGGCTGAGAAGGTATGTGTAACTTGTAACTTAAATTTACTGTAGCTTATCATTCTCATGTCAGAGGCAACAGCACCACCTACTGACAAAAGGGAGAAGCCACATAACTGGAAATAAGCCATTCAATCTCTAAAATACTTAAATCAGCCAGGCTGATTACTTCCCAGCATAACTAAATTTACCTGTCACCCTATTCTAGTGGTGAGGGCGCTACATGCAAACAGGTATTATCAGCAAAGGGCCCAATAGGAGTCCTGGTGTAATTGTGCACATATACCTGGGTATATATAGGGGGTTGTTTACTAAAACTGCATGGTACAAAATCAGAAGCAGCTGTGCATGGAAACCAATCAGCTTCTATGTTTTGCAGTTAAAGCTTAATTAACCACTTCCTGTCCGACGTATAGACAAATGACGTCCGGGCGGGTGGTTCATTATCCTGACTGGATGTCTATTGATGTCCTCAGGATAATGCGCGATTGAGCGCCCCCGGGGGCGCGCATCACGGCGATCGGTGGTGCCGTGGGTCAGTCTGACCCACCGCATTACCGACCGAGGTAAAAGGCTTCCATACGAAGCCTTTTACCATGTGATCAGCCGTGACCAATCACGGCTGATCACAGTGTAAATAGGAAGAGCCGTTTATTGGCTTTTCCTCTGCTCAGGTCTGCAGACCTGAGCTAATTCGAAATTGACGTTTTGTATCTTCGACTAACCAAAGGTACGTGTCG
>BLSH010134809.1:95953-108743 GCA_018402905.1 Glandirana rugosa
CAGGCACATTCATTTGTGCCTGGAGGAGAGACACACTCCTCCTTCCCGACACTAGTGTCGGAAGGACATATGCTTCCGACACTGGTGAAGGGAAGGGGTCGATCCCGTCATTTTTTTTTATTTTTTACTAGTAATGGCGGCGATCTGCGATTTTTAGCGGTACTGCGATATTTTAGCGGACATGTCGGAACATTTTGACACTTTTTTGGGACCATTGGCATTTATACAGCGATCAGTGCTATAAAAATGCACTGATTACTGTGTAAATGCCATTGGCAGTGAAGGGGTTAACCTGCAGGGGGCGCTCTAAGGGTTAACTATGTTCCCTGGGCGTGTTCTAACTGTAGGGGGACTGCCCTAGCTGGGGAAGGGAAGTGGTCACAGCCTTCGTATACAGGAAGGCTGTGATCACAGCCCTTCCTCCTCACACAGAGAGGAGGTCCGTGTTTACTTACACGGACCTCCGATCCTTCACTCCGGGGGGGGGGGGGCATCGCGGGTAGCCGACGGCAATCGAAGCCCCCCCCGAACACAGTGAGCGCGGGCGCGCGCCTCCGGCGACGCGCGCACGCTCACTAGGCTCTGTCTCGCGGCCGCTGTCGTATGACGGCGTTTCGCGTTACAGAGCCACTCTGTCGCCGTCAATTGCCGATCAGCCGTCGGCAAGCGGTTAAAAAGTGGGAGGCACATATACAAACTGTTGTAATTCCTACAACGTTCACCTGATTTGGATGTAAATACCCTCAAATTAAAGCTGAAAGTCTGCAGTTAAAGAAAATCTTGTTTTTTATTTTTTATTTCAATTCCATTGTGGTGGTGTATAGAGCCAAAAAGATTAGAATTGTGTCGATGTCCCAATATTTATGGACCTGACTGTAAGTACTTTTGACTTTCCTGTCCTGCTTACTATGTCTGGGTCTGTAATTATAAATTATTAAATCCAGGGGTTGAGCATAACAGATAAGTGAATGACAGCCCTCTATTTCTGTTATAACAGGTTAACTTTAAATTTTAATGAAATTTGTGGCGGCACCAGAATGACAAAGGGGATTGCATAAATCACATTTCTGTGTGTGGGCAAAAGGTAATGTATGTAGGATGACCACATTTCCAAACTGCCATTCAGGGACAACCCCCTTCCCAAAAAAAGATGATTTTTGATACCTTTTGTTTTGCCAATTTTTGGAAAAAAAAGCAAACAGTGGTCATCAGTTTAGACAGGTGGTATACAATGTGCACCTGCTTTAAGGCCCCTTCCACACTGAGGCGGTTTTCAGGCATTTTAGCGCTAGAAATAGCCTCTAAATCACATAGGGTTGCCACCTTTTCTTCGAGCCAAACCCAAACACTTTAGTGGCCTGGGATACCTTTGGGTGCCCCAAGCAGAGTAGTAATGCGGTGTGTATAACGTGCTGCAGAGAACAGTGGGTGTGGCCAAATTGCTCTTGCCGACATCATCACTATTCCCCCCAGTGACGCCGAACCTGCCCACCCAAACAGCCGCCCGCAGCTCCCAGACAGCATCAGATATGTGTGTGACTGTCTTGGTTACTTGGGGAGCCACAGCCTGGTCTGAATAATGTGTCTGGGTTTCAGTCTGCCTGAAATCCAGACAAATTATTCCAAACCCGGACTATCCGGGTAAATCCTGGACAGGTGGCAACCCTAAAATCATGCCTGAAACCGCCTCAAAACTCCTGCCCATCTTTCTCAGTGTGACTCTTCACACTGGGGCGATGCACTTGCAGGACGTTCACAGAAGTCCTGCAAGCAGCATCTTTGGGGTGGTGGTGCGGGAGCTGTGTATATACCGCTCCTATACCGCCTGCCAATTGAAATGAATGGGCACCACTGCTGAAGTGCCAGCACATTGCTTCAGCAGCGGCGCTAACTGGCACTTTTAAGCCCTTTTTAATCCCCTCGGGGGGGGGGGTTAAAAGCGCCATGCTCCCAAGTCAAAAGCGACGCTGCTGCGCAGGTAAAGCGCCACTAAAACGAGTGGCACTTTACTGTGACCGGGCTGTCAGTCTTTTGCAGTTTGAAAGTGGCCTTACTAAGTCACTTAGTGACAGCTGCATACTTTGTACATCACGGGAGTCCCTTTAGTCTGCCTGTAAAGTGGCGCATCTGTAACATGCATATACATGCTGCAGCAAAAATGACATTTCTAAAGAGAAAAAAAAAGAGTCAAATCACATTTAAATTGGCTCGTAGTTGCAATTGCGGGCACCCGGCTATTTGTAAAAAAAATAAGAAAGAAAAACACGGGTCTGGTATGGATTTTAAGGGGAACCCCACTGCAAAATTTACAAAAAACGGCGCGGACTCTCCCCCAACATCCATACCAGACCCGTATCGGAGCATGCAGCCTGGCAGGTCAGGAAAGGGGGTGAGCAAGCGACCCCCCCTTCTTGAACCATACCAGGCCACATGCCCTCAACATGGGGTTGGGTGCATTGGAGCAGGGGAGGCTCAGCCCCCCACCCCAAAGAACCTTGTCCCATGTTGATGGGGACAAGGCTCTCTTCCCCACAACCTTGGGCTGTGATTGTGGGGTATGTGGGCAGGGGGCTTATCGGAATCTGGAAACCCCCTTTAACAAGGGGGGCCCCCAGATCCCAGCCCCCCTCCTATGTGAATGAGTATGGGATACCACTACCCATTCGCCAAAAAAGTATCAAAAAGTAGTAAAAAAAACAGAGACAGTTTTTGACAATTCCTTTATTAACCATTTCAGCCCCGGAAGGATATTCCCTCTTCCTGACCAGAGCACTGCGTCGCTTTAACTGACAATTGCGCGATTGCGCAACGATGTACCCCCAAAAAATTGACGTCCTTTTTATCCCACAAATAGAGCTTTCTTTTGGTGGTATTTGATCACCTCTGCTATAATACATATCCCCCAAAAAATATAAAAAAACAAATGTATCCCTCAGTTTAGGCCAATATATATTCTTCTACATTTTTTTGGTAAAAAAAATTGCAATAGGCGTATATTGATTGGATTGCGCAAAAGTTATCCATGGGGACTACTGACATTTATACAGCGATCAGAGCTAAAAATTATTTAGTGTATAAATGTCATTGGCAGGGAAGGGGTTAACACTAGGGGGCGATCAAGGGGTTAAGTGTTCCATAGGTAGGTGTTTCTAACTATGCAGAGGAGTGTAGTGACTGGGGGTGGAGAGAGAAAGCTGCTCCCGATCACTGGAAGCAGCAGATCTCTCTCCACTCTCTTGTCAGAACGGAGATCCGTTTATTTACATGAACGGATCCCCATTCTGGCTCTGTGATGAGCGATCGCAGGTAGCCGGCAGACATCGCGCCCGCTGGCCAAGCGCATCGGCTCCAGAGACGTGTATCGAGCGTGCTCGTGCACCCCCTGCAGTCTCTAAAAAGCTCCACTGTACAGTTACGTCGATTTGCTCAGGAGAGCTGACCTGACGGTGGCTGGTCGGCAAGTGGTTAAAAAATAGAAAAAGTGTCCCCCGATGTAAATCCATGGTCAATCACGCCACCCGCCGCTAGGGTTGCCACATCATCCCTTTAATCCAGGACACATATGAATTACACAGGTTCTGAGGCTAATTTAATGCAGATGAGGCACCAAGTGAGTTTAATTACCAACTTAATTGCCATAGAACCTGTGTAATTCATATGTGTCCTGGATTAAAGGGATGATGTGGCAACCCTACCCGCCGCACCCAAGAAAGGAAAAAAAAAAACGCTCCTGCCGACCATGAAGGCTGGCCGCCTACTGCAGGCTCCGCCGTTTGACAGTTCTTATATGAGTAAGGGTAAGGCTACCTGGTGATGTCACCTGGTGGCACTGCCCACCTTGTGACGTTATGGACCAGTGCATACTGGGTCAGTGATGTCACAAGGGGGGCAGTGCCACCAGGTCATGTTGCCCACCCCCCCATGTTGAGGGCATTTGGCCTGGTATAGTTAAGGAGGGGGGTGCACTCGCAGGTTTTTTTTGTTTTTTCTTTACTGAAAATTTTTTTTTCATTATTCAGCAGTCAGCGGGGAAGCCAATTGACAGCGGATAACTTATTGGTTGTTAAGGACGCTGCGGCCGGCTTCCTAGCCCCACTCCTTAACAACCAGCTTTTACTGCATATAATAAACAGAAGTTGTCTCCTCAGAGAGCTGAGAAGACTAAGCGGTATTCCAGGGAGGAAGAGGGCCGTGAAACAATGCTCATGGAAAAATATTTATTTGACTATAGGTACAGGTTGAAATTTGAATGCAGCAAAAAAGGAAACAAATCATATATACAATGCAATGCAAGGGCTACCGAGGAACTACATGTGTCCTCTGGGCAGACCAGGCCTGATACAACAAACCACATACAGGGGGAAACAACACATAGACAAACCACATAGAAGGGACGTCCGGACGTGGGGGATCACCTGCAGCAGCTGTGTTAGTGGAAACCGTGTAGTACACAATTGAATATTACATATATAATAATGTCGGCTGCTGTATGGTGGTTAGAGTTCAAAAGCCATGGGGACCCTATAGAGTCACGGCTGGACCATAGGGATTGAGCTAGATATACTTCTCACTAGTCTTCCTTCATCCAGAGGGGATAGCAATTGTAATGATAGTCACAATGGGCAAGTAACAATGGCTGAGATAGGTGCAGTCTGTATCAAGCTGCTAGCATAAACATGCAGTATCCCCTTATGGGAGCATTGTGTGAATAAGGAAGGAACAAGTCTAGCTCCAATACATCCACAAGCTGTACTCACAATTGCTTGGCGGGTCCCAAGTTGGTCCTCTTGGCATGAACCAGGTTACTACTGACTGGGCATCAAGTCCGTGCGTAACATCCCGCTATCTCTACCCTGCAGCTGTGAGTCGCATCCATAGGTCTCCGTGTGCGGCGTGTGTCCTTGTACGGAAGCCGCTACTTCCTGGTGCCGGAGCACATGACCCGGGTCATGTGATGTGGTAAGGGACGGGTGCTGCGTGGAGTCCTGCCGGCCCGCTCCAGGGATCAAACGGCACAGTCAGGGATTACGGGATGGATGGATGTTGCAAGTCACAGTAGGTCCCCTTACGGACGTGTCTCCGCTTTGCTTTTGGCGCAGAATGCACTGTGCAGAGTGACTGTGTCAGTTTCATTTCGGGACACTGTATTGTCCCAGAATGAAGGCGACTGGGACCCTGGACAGACCTGCAAAATGCGGGGCACGTGGTCACCCTAAATGTATGCCATATGCTGTGCAAAAGCTTAAAGCTCCTTTTGGGCTTCTTTGGGCCCTAAACTTATAGTATTAAAAGTGACTCTATGTTAACATTTAAATATAAGGTGTAATTAATATACTACTTTTTTTCATAACTGCTAAATAAATAAAAAAATCCCTTCATTAGAAGCATAGACAATTAGATGTCTTTTAGATTGCCTATAAGCCCGGCATAGCCCAAGATAAAATATCAGGTAAAGAGTTGCATGGAATTTAACATTCCAGTATTTCCTTAAACCGGCCATACGCTGATTGAAATTGGGCTGATTGAGCAGGGACCATGCGACTGTCGATCAGTGTCTGGCCATCCCTGCTCAACAGGAGTCAATCATTTAGGCTGTGTTCACACCTATCGTATTGGATGTGGGTTTCCGCAGGGATTACTGTTCAGGTCTTCCCAACTTCTGCTCCACAGCCAGGCACACAACAGGCTCATTCACTCTATCTCCAAAGACCGGTCTAGGGGATGTTGTTTTTGTTTTTATCTCTGGAGAACTTGGATAGGGATTAGAGAAGTGGTGGGATACTCCAAAGATAAAAGCTATGTACAACTGAGGACTTGGTCTTCTTTCAGAACAAGCTATAATGAAGTCTGGGCTTATAAAAAACTGAAGACTTCAGCATAAGTAGTAGTAGAGCCATTAGAGCAAAGTCCCTTTAAGTAGGAAAATGTCAGACAGAGCTCTTCAGGGCACCAGCCAAACACCAGCTGGTGTCACCTTTAACAGACCCACAGCTGATTATAACTAGGCATCAAAAGGGATAGCTAAAGCACAAGGTCCCCAAGATCTTTCAATGTCTGTACTCACAAGGCCCAAGGATAGATAGAGCCTCCTTCCAATCTTTCACGCAATGCCCTCCAGTGATACCCGATGGATCTATGGCAGACAACTCCCATCAGTCAGCTTTTTCCAAGCACCCAGGTCTCTGCATTCCTCCCGCAGGTCACCCACTTGAGACCTCTTTATCTCAGCTTATGCCTGAGAGGGCAGAAAGCCCCCCCTTAGGCTGGACTCCTTCACTCTGGCATAAGATCCAGAACTCTGTGTGCTCTTAGAATAAATACAGTCTCCCAGCATGCCTTCAGAGCCTGCCTTTCTGGGATAGGCTGGGGTTGTATCAATATTTATGCTGCCATCTGCATAGCTCCACACCTATCATCCAGAAACTTCTCAAGTTACCTGGATACAGAGGAAGCTATCCAGCAGACTGGCAGCATCAAAGCACACAGATCAAACCTAACCAAACAATTACAGCTCTCTGGATACAGTGAGCTAAACTATGCTTTTATCTACACAAAATTATAGCCACACTACCTACAGTGTGGCAACTAAATTTATCTAACAAAAAACACACTCTAAAGTCTGGTACACAGGGGCCGAATGTCGTGAGACCACGGCTGGTTAAAAAAAATAGTTGACATTCGGCCTGTTCGGACGGCTTTTGTTGGACGTCCAGCAAATGGCAGAGAGTGCTGATTGGAGTGTTCTGGGGGGAATTGCACAAAAAACTGTAGTGTGTACCCGGCTTTACCCTAGGAGGGTGCTACACAACTAAAAGAATAATGACGGTTCAGCATTTGTCTGGATCGCTAAAGTTTGCTAAAATCCTTGAAGTTTACATAAAGCAGTTAACTTGAGGGGATGCAGTCATCATCTGCTCTACCTGAGTGACATGGCTGTTTAAGGATTTGGGAACATGAAAGTTACTTGACTTGGAAGCTAGGTCCTTTCTGAAATCTCTCATGTAAGGCAGTTAACAGCCATATAGTCCTGTTGTGCTTTTGAGCTTGCATGTGTTACATACTTCTCCATTTTTGTATGACTAAGGCATGCTGAATGACCCATGGTTGCAGCTGTTTTTTTCCCCAAAGACAGTGGAGGCAGTTGCGAGCACGAGCAGCTGACCCGATGATGCTATGCCATTTCTGTACTCCCACACAGCAATGTATAGATCTCCACCAGTTTGCCTTACCTTTTCAATAAAATGTTTAAAGCTAAATTTGGGGTATAGATCCCACCTCCCAACTAATTGCAGCCCAAAATACTTAGCTAGATCCATTGGTATGTGACATGCCAGGTCCCAAGTTATATTTCCTCTTACCTGCAAAAAAGGAGGGTTCTTCTTCAGGTGTCCACGTCACTGCCTAGTTGACATTGGCACGTGCTATTAACTGTCCAGTGGCAGGGTTCTCTCAGAATCCATAAGACTGAAATTTTATAACGTCCCAAATAAATTACTGGCCAGTGCAGGCACATACTGCAGTGTTGTCCACTGGTCATCTCTTCTGGAAGTTGTGCCAACAAGAACATGGACGGCAGAGTAAGGTCAATTTGAGAAAATATATACTGTATATCTTATTAAAAACTGCTGAATAGGTCAGAGGGGGCGGAAGAGAGGGATGGAGGAGATTTCCCAGAAATGTTTTTTTAAAAGGCAGGTTCACTTTTAATGAAGTTATCCTTTAAATAAACTCCCACCCACACCACTAAAGGTAGCTAGCATAGTCAAATACTGCACCTATTTTCACCCCTGCTTCTGAGTTTTTCACTGTGTGGACCTGCCTGTTGTTGCACAGCCTCTGCATCCAAAACATTCCATCCTGTGTATAGTACATACAGTATGCAGACTACATATTCATTCCTATGAATGGCCTGTACGCATGGTCTCGTGGTGGATCCCAGGCAGGGATGTAAAGAGTCAGTCAGGGCAACAAAGTGAAGAACTTAGGAGCAGGGATGAAGTTATTTAACTACACATTTAAAGCAGAACTCCATGAAAATAGAATTTTCTCCCATGCAGTGGGTCTGTGACCAAACTGCATGGGTTAGCTGCTTGTTTTGTCTAGTGGCGCACTGAAAGGCTATACCTGCCTGATCCTTCGATCATCCGGAAAACAGCACTCCCCCATGTGCAGCGATGGACTGTTCCTGCCGTCCCAATGCCCAGAGCCGGTCTATGGGCATTATGACGTCAGGAACAGTACAAGAACAAGACCATTAGTGAGTGGGGAGACAGGGCCAGGAGCAGCAGGGACCGGTCTTGCGCTTGAATGATCATCGAATTAGTTAAGTATATCTCCACTCTTCTCATCCCTAGACAAAAACATGCAGTGCGGGCACATCCCAAGGGAATGGGAATTTTTTTTTCCAGGAAAAAAAAGAAAGGGGGGGGGATATTTAAAGGACATCTTTACTAAAAGTATGGTTGTTCTTTGAGAGGTTTAACAGTTCCCATATTTGTCTATTGGACAGTGAACAGTAAGCACAGTTTCTGTGTGCCCAGTATCATAGGCTTTTACAAGCCTTTTTAAACTCCAAAATGAAAATATACTAATAGATCATTCACATTGCAGGCTGAGCAGATATAAATGCAGATATTAGGCATGTGAGGTAATAACAGTTTTACAGTATGGTAAATGTTGCAAGGATAGAGTTCTTCATGTATTTGCCTGTATCTTGACCTGGCATCTAGAACACTGAAGTGGTGTGGATCAGCCAGGTTGCTAGATATGTGTTCCAGTATAGGCATTTGATCTGCTGATTTGATTTATTCTGGCTTCATTTATCTCCTAACAGGAAAATGCCCATTGAATTTACTCATTCTGTGGTCTTATCAGCTTTCACAATCACATCCAATGTTTCTGTCCTATTAACACGTTTGCACATCTTACTCTGAATGCAGGCATGAGATAATCGATTTGTGCAAGTCAAAACTCAAGGGAAATCTAATTGGTTTACTCTGAGTCAGATTTTGTCTGGAAGCCACAATTCAATTCACCATCAATTCAAACCCCATTCACTCAAGGGACTTGGAATACTTTCTTCCTTATTAGGACAGTGATGTCACACAGGCTTCAACTTGATTTACTTTTTTTCTTGACGGTAGTTTCTCTGAAAACTTGGTCAGACTGATCTCTTTTAGGCTGGGTTCACACCATAGCAGTGCAAATTCCAGCCTAATTGATGGTGAGAAGGACCGGAGCCGTCGTTCAGTGGCTCCTGTCCGTTCTCGCAGCGCATTGGTTGTTTGGGGAGGGGGGGGGGTGCAGTGAGGAGGGGGAAGATCCCCATAGAATCGCCGTTCAGTGCAGAACACATCTGCAGGGCAGATGCGTTCCCATTGAACTTAATAGACTGGGAATTCACACTGCATTGCACAGAAAACGCACACGCGAATGCACCGCACCTATGTGAACCTGACACATTGAAAACAATGTGTTTTCAAGTGTCATGCGAATTGGATGCGGTGTAAGCCACATCCAATTCGCATAGGTGTGAATCCAGCCTTAGGCTTCATGCACTTGGCCGTACTGGGGTTGTACAGAATGGGAAGCCTGCGTAATGACATTTTCGGGACAAGTTGACACTGCGTACAGCCGTTCATTGAGATGCATTAGAAGAGGCAGTTGTATGCGGTTGTACACTGGGGGTTTGTGTCAAGAACCCGCATGTGCGCTGATGTATGCTCTGAATGCACACTATCTGCATTTAGAGCATACATCATTGCACATGCAGGTGTTTTACCCAACCTTTGGGCACCATCTGCATACAGCTGCCTCTTTAGTTTCAGTTGCCAACATTTCTAACAGGTTTACTTCAACTTCCTACCTATGTGGCCAGGACCCAGGAGTGACTATTATAAAGACTGATTCTGCATTGGGAGTCTTTATTTTGGGAGGTAGCAACTTGGTTGTCTCACCACGTAATCTTCCAGAGTGGTAAGACAGCCTTTAAATTGCAGACATGGAGATGGGATGGGCACACATACCTTAGATACCAATGCCTCAACAGTGCTTTTCTTTATCAAAGTACTAATTTATTTAAACAGAATAATTTACTGTGATACCACTGCAACTGAAACATGGAACCGCGCTGGTAACATTGTGTTGAATATGGTTCAACAATGTCTCTGCAGTGGGCTGCATGCTTTGCAACATGTACTCTTGATGTACTTTATATTGCAGGAATGGTGTAAATATACATTAAGGCTATGGAAGTCCAGGGATATGTTGCATGCACAGGGCCCAGAGCAAAAGTAACATGCGACTGACCTGTCAGAGCTCCATTCTCCTCTATGGAGAATCGGATGAACACGGACCGTCTGTCTGTGTTCATCCGATCCAATCCGCCAGGCGGATGGAAAATAGGGCTTCCATCCGTCTGTTTCTGGCGGATCGGAGCGGATCGGGTGTCACCGCTGACATCCGCCGCTCCATAGAAGTACATGGAGCGTCCGTTTGGGTCCGCCTGAAAAACTGACAGGCAGACCCAAACGATCCGTGTATGTGAAAGAGCCCTTAGAGGTTTTTTTTTCACAGGTCACCTGTTTGTACTCATTATGAATTTATTGGTTGACATAGCATAACTGTGGTATTGCTATCCCTGCCTGCATTAAAGTGATACTAAACACACACACACTGTTTAACCACTTCAATACCGGGCACTTTTACCCCCTTCCTACCCAGGCCAATTTTCAGCTTTTAGCTCTGTCACACTTTGAATGACAATTGCGCGGTCACGCAACGTTGTGCCCAAATGAAATTTTTATCCCTTTTTTTTTTGCACAAATAGAGCTTTCTTTTGGTGGTATTTAATCACCACTGGGTTTTTTATGTTTTGCTAAAAAAATGAAAAAAGACCAAAAATTTGGGGAAAAAAAAGTTTTTCTTAGTTTCTGTCAGTAAATTTTGTAAATAAACAATTTTTCTCCTTCACTGATGTGCGCTGATGAGGTGGCACTGAGGAGCATTGATAGAGCTGTACATTTGGGCACTGATGGGCATTGATAGGTATCACCAATGGGCACTGATAGGCAGCACCTATGGGCACGGATAGGCGACACTGATGGGCGGAACTGATGAGCAGGCACTAATAGGCACTGAAAGGCAGCTCTGATTGGTTTCACTGATGGGCACTGATTGATGTCACTGATGGGCACTGCTGTGGCTGCACTAATAATTAGGGCACTGATGATCAGTGCTCTGATTATCTGTACAGTCTCCCCTGTGAGGAGATGCCGCTGATTGGCTCTCCTCATCTCACACTCTGTCAGTGTGAGGCGAAGAGAGCCGATAAACTGCACTTCCGTGTTTACATGCGATCGGCTGTGTTTGGACACAGCCGATCACATGGGTATAGAGCCGCGTCATCGGGATTGGCGCACGAGGGCGGTGACACTGGGGCGACGTCATATGGCAGTGCCCCAGAACCAGAGGGGATCCCGCACGCTGTCATTTTATTATACAGCGGGTGGGAGGTAGTTCGTTTACATTGTTCCTTATATTTCTATATATGGATGAAAGCGCTGTAGTGTAAGGGAAATTATAATACCTTGTATGCATTATATTTTGCCTGCGCTAATAAGCGCACTTTTCAGCTCTTTTGCATAATGCATTTGATCGACCTGTGTTTGAAGCAGACACAGACACAGATTGCTTCATCTCACATGGCCGTTAGCAGGGATTGTCCTGCCATTCCATGCCTGGTGTGTTTATTTATACTGGTCAAACAGAGAGAACAAAAGGGACTGATGGCTTCACAATCAGCCAATCAGCCTCCAAGGCCCAGTCACATGACATGAGCTCAATACAAAACTACCAATCAATGACACACTTGTTTACATTCAAACTATACAATAGGAAAGGCATGCATGTATGGGGGGGTTGGCTGGCCTGTATGAGAAAACAGCTGACAATGAAAGCCATGTGCTATCTTCACAAAGGCCACACAACAAATCACCCCACACATGTACAAACGTGCCAATTACAATGAATCACTACCAAATACAGCTCTCTGAACTTATATTCCATAGCAATTATACTACTGTTCCATTAAAGGGTAAATTACAACACAAAGGAATATAGCTGCAGATTTCTGTCACATTGATCAGATGCCACAGAAAGCCTACAGATCATTATCCTTACATAAAAGGCAATACTAATTCTATAACGCAAGTAAACTGCCGCCAAGCAGATCGATCTGTACAGAAGACAGGGGCCCCCTGATTGACGGTAATACACCCGCGCCACAGAACGTGCATTGCACCTCGAAGATCCGGACCAGCGTTTGCTCCAGCGATAACCGCTCAGGGCGCCTGCCGGCCGGGATTATCGGGCGGGTAGCGTGTAATTATCAAATGATGGAAGGTTTCCATTGTATGTGGCCTTTCCTCAATATCGGTTAAAGCCATATTCGCTGTACACAGCGAATACCGGTAAACTATACTGTTCTCCTCCTTGACAACATCTTTAAATCCTACACATAATACATAACAGTGTCACAGAGGGTCACAACCAAATGGCCATAAGCGACACATGTCGCTTATACCGAAATTGGCTATAACTCCTTTCCGGTGTATGTTACCTTTGGAAGGTAGTAAACTATTAATGTGCGATGGGCGGGCTATTAGGGCCGGCCGTCCGCGGGACTCGCCAATAGCGACCTCGTTTGCGACCAGGCCTAGAAGCTCCACGTTACGTGCAAGACACCGCGCCCACATAATGGCAGTTAGTCCCCCGGGGACAGAAGACATGT
>BLSH010134809.1:113457-129914 GCA_018402905.1 Glandirana rugosa
TGGCTGCTTTGATGTTCTGATCCGGAACGATTCCTCCCTCTGGTCCGCTGTGATGGAAATTTCTGTAAGCTCCAAAAAATCTGGCCCGCCATCTTCTGTAAGGGAAATTATAATACCTTGTATGCATTATATTTTGCCTGCGCTAATAAGCGCACTTTTCAGCTCTTTTGCATAATGCATTTGATCGACCTGTGTTTGAAGCAGACACAGACACAGATTGCTTCATCTCACATGGCCGTTAGCAGGGATTGTCCTGCCATTCCATGCCTGGTGTGTTTATTTATACTGGTCAAACAGAGAGAACAAAAGGGACTGATGGCTTCACAATCAGCCAATCAGCCTCCAAGGCACAGTCACATGACATGAGCTCAATACAAAACTACCAATCAATGACACACTTGTTTACATTCAAACTATACAATAGGAAAGGCATGCATGTATGGGGGGTTGGCTGGCCTGTATGGGAAAACAGCTGACAATGAAAGCCATGTGCTATCTTCACAAAGGCCACACAACAAATCACCCCACACATGTACAAACCTGCCAATTACAATGAATCACTACCAAATACAGCTCTCTGAACTTATATTCCATAGCAATTATACTACTGTTCCATTAAAGGGTAAATTACAACACAAAGGAATATAGCTGCAGATTTCTGTCACATTGATCAGATGCCACAGAAAGCCTACAGATCATTATCCTTACATAAAAGGCAATACTAATTCCATAACGCAAGTAAACTTCCACCAAGCAGATCGATCTGTACAGAAGACAGGGGCCCCCTGATTGACGGTAATACACCCGCGCCACAGAACGTGCATTGCACCTCGAAAATCCGGACCAGCGTTTGCTCCAGCGATAACCACTCAGGGCGCCTGCCGGCCGGGATGATCGGGCGGGTAACGTGTAATTATCAAATGATGGAAGGTTTCCATTGTATGTGGCCTTTCCTCAATATCGGTTAAAGTCATATTTGCTGTACACAGCGAATACCGGTAAACCAACACTGGGAGACACTGTGACAATACATAATACACATCCTAAATTTCTACAACAGTAGTTATTTTCATAAAAATATAATCTAGGTACATTTTTCCTAATTGATATACAGCTGTCACGTGACTCAGCTCTTTCCCAGCCTGTCTGCAGGGAAACATAAGCAGGAGGACCTTCTTTTAAATTATCATACAAATATACGTTTGAAATTTAATTGTTCTTATTTTTTGGCAATAACATGGTGTGGGTGGATTTCTGCCGGTCACAGGCTAAGTCACGCCCCTCCTGTCTGTGTTTTAGAATAAGAGGAAAGCAAAGCCTCCATCAATCTACATGTAATATCCCACCCCCATTGTGTTTAGCTGGTTAATGGGCATGGAGTAGGAGGGAGGGCGTGGGCTGTCATTTACCACTGTGTATACAGCCACATGTGTGACTCTATAGTCACATGGGCTGCTCAGATGTAATAAGGAGGAAATGCTCAGCATAGAAACTCACTGGAAGCTGAGCATGTGCACTAGCTGCCAACACTGCTCTGCAAAATCCCTAGCTGAATTGGGGGCATGGACAGAAGGGGGAGATAGAGAGCAGCAGGATCAAACTGGTTTTTTTGCAGAATACAGAAAACAAATCTCATAGTGACTGAGTGAGTATAAACAGCATGTAATACACCATTTAGTGATAGGTTTTTTATGATGCAGGTTTAGTAACACTTTAATTATAACCACTTAGGCTTGTTTCACACAGGCTACAGCTTGTATAAGAGCATTGTGAACAGCAAGCTTCTATGAAACATTCAGTAGGCTTCTGCAATGCTCTTGGCAAGCTTCAAGCCGCTTTCTCTAAGCCTTTAGGGTAGATTTAGTCATGCATCTAAATCTCCCTTGCCTCCGAATCCCGATCCACAAAAATCCATATCTAATATTCAGGAACCATATATACATTAGACTCTTTCCAATGTGAAACTATTTATACTACCCTATAACATACCTCCCAACTTTCTGAGATGGGAATGAGGGACACCTATTAGAAAAAGTATGTAGGCATAGGGCATACCCCTGCCATACCTCCCCTCAAAGGAGAATTGCACAAAAAAATCATTGGTTAAACCCACAAGTGCTTTTTTAACACTACTTTTCCTTTATTCCTTGGCTTTTGGAATTTACAAATGCAGCAATTTAGAAATTGGATGAACGGTTTAGCACTGGGAAACACTTTTTGATAGATAAGCAGTGCATTTTATATACAACTATATAGATCAGACCAAAATGAGGGACAAATAAGGAGGATATAGGGACAGAGGGACTTTGTTCTGAATGAGGGACAGTCCCTCAAAATCAGGCATGGTTGGGAGCTATGCTATAGTGACTCCCTTTGGAAAACAGACTGGTTTCTAATAACGTGGAACAGTGTAGCTTTCTTTACAATAATAGATGCAGAGACTTGGATTGGATAGACAGGTGTGACAATGGTAATGGGTTTCCCATTTTATCCATTTTTTTCCCTACGTATGGAGCACCTCTACCTTGGGCTTTCTGCAGTGAGTTGAAAAATATTCATACCCCTTGAAATTTTCCACATTTTGTCACATTACAACCAACAATGTAAATGTATTTTGTTGGAATTTTATGTGATAGACCGACACAAAGTGGCACATCATTGTGAAGTGTAAGGAAAATGATAAATGGTTTTCCAAATTTTTTTCAAATAAATATCTGAAAAGTGTGGCGTGCATTTGTACTCGGCCCCCTTTACTCAGATACCCCTAACTAAAATCTAGTGGAACCAATTGCCTTCAGAAGTCACCTAATTAGTAAATAGTTAATGGAAGGTGAAGGGCGCTTCTGGATCATCTCCGTGGCACAGAGAATTGTTCCAAAGGAAAAGGTGGGCTTATTGAAGGAGAGTTTAGGCACCAGGGCAGCACTCCCAACGAGCAGCAGCAGACTCTAGAGGAAACAGGGCACCTTTAAGTGCAGTATAAACAATTTTATTACAACCAAAGGGTTAAAAACACTTACTAGAAAGTGGTAATTGACAGGCACATCAATAACTCCTGTGAGAGATGCAGTCCAGCGCTGAATGGGATCCTGGGCATGATTCCTGTCTGCAGATGTAATTACAGCCCATCTGACCAGCGGGGAGTGTAGGCAGAGAGGGTCCTCAGTATGGATTCGTGCCAGGGGACACCAGGAAGCAGCTGTGCAGCGAGCACAGAGCACCAGGCCAGCTTGTGCCGACACAGGAAGTGCTCCCGGGGGCCGGCGCGGAACCGGAAATTACGTCAGGGGGCGGGACGCGTTTCAGAGCGATTCAGTGGCTCCTTCCTCAGCCAATGGGCTGAATAGCTGGGATTACTTCCTTTTTATTTTAGCTGTGGGCGTGACCCGGGGCAGGGCCAGCCTTAAAGTGTCAGCAGAGAAGGATTTGTACAGGGGTATACATGACCAAAACATAGCAGAACATGGATAAGTGGGGGACAAAGAAACAAACAGAAAAAAGCAACACAAGGATACATTCATAAAATTAGTGGTGCATCGGATCTCTATTTGAATACTTCTGTGGGGATGCCACCACAAGCATGGGAGTGCTAGAAAGCCTGTGTGAGGCTTTAGAACAGTGCACAAAGGAGCTGATATATTTGTAAGGCACTAAAAGCACAACATTGAGAGGTTGCAAAATGCCCAATTATGCATGTATTGGCATAGGTTGAAGTAAAAGGAAAATGATAAATGGTTTTCAAAATTCTTTACAAATAAAGAAGAAGCAACCGGATTGGCAAGCAGGACAAGCCGGGGAAGTTGCCGAAGCTGTCCAGGACCTGGATGGGGTAAGTGTGGGGGCTGGCTGGCTTGTAAGTGGGGTAGGCAGGCGGGGCTGGCGAGCGGTTTGATGCCCCCCCCAAATAATGGAGCACCAGCCGCCACTGCTCTGCATTCCGGGACAGTGACTTAGAAAGTAATGTTACAAACCTACAGGATTAGTAGAACAGCCAGAAGGGGAGAGATCAGCAAAAGCATCTTCCGTACTCATCATTACAAGTTTATTTAATTACTTTGACATGAAGTATTTCTTTCTTCCATTTATGCATGTGTTTCTGACAGTTCATTCTTCCAACCCTGTATATTATTTATGCATTTTTATGCAGTACCAGTCCTTTAACTAATTTCATGCATTGTTACAAAATAGCAAAAGACCCTGGTAAAAGCTTATTTGTTTTTTCAGTGTTATATTTAGCATGTTACACATGCATGGTAATGACTGAATCTTCCCATTTATTCTTACGTAATTCAGCTCCCTTTATAATTCTTTGCTTTTTATTTACTGTTGTTTTGCTTCCTTATTTGACAGCTGTGTTCCTATTATGCTGCTCTTTCTCTAACCCACACCACTACCAGCTCTGCAAATGATAAGCATGTATATACTGTACATGTGCAAGCGCACACACGCACACACACACTACAGTTTCCTCTGTGTTTTCTCTTAGTATTTACAGATTATCTCTTAATGCCTCGTTCACACGATCCGATTTTCGGAAGACAGATTGTCCGTTTTTTGTTGGATGCTTGTCATGTCGAAAGTAAAGAGCGTACTAACAATATTAAAATTTTCGTACGACCGAGCTCAACATCAGAAGTGACATAATATTTTTGCATCTTTTATTAATTTCTGAGCATGCTTAGTCTCGGTCGTACGATTTTTTTCATACGAAAACCATACTACGGAACGAAAATTGGATGTTGCGCTGCCGTAAGACAAAAATGTACTAGTCTGCACATCCAGCTTTTGTCTGACGAAAAAAGCTAATCGGCTGTCGAAAGGAGCGTACTAATGGTAAGATTTTCGGACGACAGGCTGTCGAACGACAATTCCCGTCCGAAATTAGCATCGTGTGTATGGGCCTTAACCCCTTAAAAATTCTTCTCACCACACTGTCCCCAGCATATTGCACTGTTCATGTACCCTTTCTGATATGCTTTCTAACAGGAATTAGAACCTTTCTAGTCCGATGATATAATGATATACTATCTACAAAAAACATCCACAGGAATGGCAAACATTTTGTAAGCATATTAATTTCCCTTTTATCTCACCCTCTCAAGATCTGTATCCATATAGCAGTCTTGTTTTCAATTTAAAAAATGGCATGTACAGTATTTACAGTATCTCACAAAAGTGAGTACACCTCTCAAATTTTTGTAAATATTTTATTCTATCTTTTTATGTGACGACACTGAAGAAATGGCACTTTGCTACAATGTAAAGTCGTGAGCGTACAGTTTGTATAACAGTGTAAATTTGCTGTCCCCTCAAAATAACTCAACACACAGCCATTAATGTCTAAACCACTGGCAAAAAAAGTGAGTATACCCCTAAGTGAAAATGTCAAAATTGGGCCCAATTAGCCATTTTCCCTTCCCGGTGTTAGTGTTACAAGGTCTCAGTTGTGAATGGGGAGCAGGTGTGTTAAACTTGGTGTTATCACTCTCACTCTTTCATACTGGTTACTGGAAGTTCAACATGGCACCTCATGGCAAAGAACCCTGAGGATCTGAAAAAAAGAATTGTTGCTCTACATAAAGATGGCCTAGACTATAGGAAGATTGCTAAGACCCTGAAACTAAGCTGCAGCACAGTGGCCAAGACCATACAGCGGTTTAACAGGACAGGTTCCACTCAGAACAGGCCTCGCCATGGTCGACCTTGAAGTTGAGTGCACATGCTCAGCATCTTATCCAGAGGTTGTCTTTGGCAAATAGATGTATGAGTGCTGCCAGCATTGCTGCAGAGGTTCAAGTGGTCAGCCTGTCAGTGCTCAGACCATACGCTGTACACTGCATCAAATTGGTCTGCATGGCTGTCGTTCCAGAAGGAAGCCTCTTCTAAAAATGATGCACAAGAAAGCCCACAAACGCTTTGCTGAAGACAAGGACATGGATTACTGGAACCATGTCCTGTGGTCTGATGAGACCAAGATAAACTTATTTAGTTCAGATGGTGTCAAGTATGTGTGGTGGCAACCAGGTGAGGAGTACAAAGACAAGTGTGTCTTGCCTACAGTCAAGCATGGTGGTGGGAGTGTCATGGTCTGGGGCTGCATGAGTGCTGCCGGCACTGGGGAGCTGCAGTTCATTGAAGGAACCATGAATGCCAACATGTATTGTGACATACTGAAGCAGAGCATGATCCTCTCCCTTCGGAGACTGGGTCACAGGGCAGTATTCCAACATGATAATGCCCCAAACACACCTCCAAGATGACCACTGCCTTACTAAAGAAGCTGCGGGTAAAGGTGATGGACTGGCCCAGTATGTCTCCAGACCTAAACCCTATTGAGTATCTGTGGGGCATCCTCAAACGGAAGGTGGAGGAGCGCAAGGTCTCTAACATCCACCAACTCCGTGATGTCGTCATGGAGGAGTGGAAGAGGGCTTCAGTGGCAACCTGTGAAACTCTGATGAACTTCATGCAAGAAGGTTGAGGCAGTGCTGGAAAATAATGGTGGCCACACAAAATATTGACACTTTGGGCCCAATTTGGACATTTTCACTTACGGATGAACTAACTTTTGTTGTCAGTGGTTTAGACATTAATGGCTGTGTGTTGAGTTATTTTGAGGGGACAGCAAATGTACACTGTTATACAAGCTGTACACTCACTACTTTACATTGTAACAAAGTGTCATTTTTTCAGTGTTGTCACATGAAAAGATATAATAAAATATTTACAAAAATGTGAGGGGTGTACTCACGTTTGTGAGATACTGTATATCAAAATCTATATAAAGCATTTGTAGCATCTGTATACGGAGCTACTTTCTGTCCCAACATGCAGTCACAGATTTCATATTGCCTTGTGGCTACTCCTGCAACTGCTGCCTATTCTCTGATTTTTTTCTCTCCAACCCCTCCTTTCCACTTGGCTGCGCTCCACTCCTCTTCCCAGCTTACTTCCTTTCCCTTGAGGTTTCATTCACAAATTTTATTGATGTTATTACACAAGTGTTTTTTAGTGTTTTTTAGGAGAAAAGTTTGTGCGTAATGATCAGTAAAATACTTGCGTTTAAACATGTAAAGATGCGTATGCGTACATTATTAGTTTTTATGATACTTTAGTTTTCCCCTTTGTTTAGACTTAAAGTGATACTAAAGTCTTGTTTTCTTTTTTTTTTTAAAACAACAAATATGTCTTACTTACCTTCTCGGTGTAATGGTTTTGCACAGACCAGCCTGGATCCTCCTCTTCTCGGCTCTCTTGTCTCCTCCCTTCTGTCGAGTGCCCCCACAGCAAGCAGCCTGCTATGGGGGCACCCGAGCCGCAGCTCCGTGTGCCCATTCAGACCCCACCCCTCTCTCTCCTGATTGGTTAACTGACTGTGATTGACAGCAGCAGGCGCCGCTGCTGTGTCTCAGCCAATCAGGAGGGAGAGTCCCGGACAGTCAAGCACTCGTGCACATTGTTGGAGGACGATCGGCTCAGGAAAGTATTAGGGGGGCTGCTGAACACAGACATTTTTTTTATCTTAATGCCTGGAATGCATTAAGATTGAAAACCTTCTGCCTTTAGAATCATTTTAATTTACTCGCTTACAAATGCATTTATATATGTCTATACATGTAAGCGCATAAAGCACATGTTCTTAGATGCAGATTTTTGGTTTGTGTGTTATGGATCTGAATGCAGAGCATGTTTCCGCACCTGTGTGCATGGCTCCATTGAAAACAATGCAGCTGTGTTCAGATCCGTAAATAAAAAAACACTTTTTGTCACAGACTCCATGGCAGCATACGTTTGGGTAGCTCTGCCCTCACTCCTACCCCATAGGACCCCACTTTCATAAATTGGAGGCTGCATTCCTTTTTTGTTCTCCTCATAGAATCTATCTAGTTTGAACTTTTTTTTTCATACCTTTTCGAAATCAAATCACCGTGTAAAACAACCGGTTTAAAATAGAAATTAAAAACAAAACATTTTGGTATAGATATAAAAAAATATATAAATACCTTTTTTTATAAGTGATCACATTCCCTCTTTTCTCAGCTGCATAAGAGCTTGGGGAGGAGAAGCAGCAGCACCCCGAGCTTCCCAGTGAATGGCTGTGCAGCTGGGCCGTGTCAGGACAAGTCTGATCATTGGAGGAGAGCAGGTTGAGTTTCCAGCACAGCTAGAGAACTGACCATGGGGTGCTTTCCAGCTTAGTGTGGTCAGTTTTTAATAGGAAAACAGAGGTACTGGCAGGAACACCAGGGATTTCACACAAAAGAAGCAATACAAAGAGAACAGAAGACTTTCTCATACAAGTACATGGTACAGCAGGCACATATCAGGAAGTGTTGGGGTAGCAAAAGCTTTAAGTGTGCCAAGGGACCCAGGTCGCCCAGCAGGTGCATTGATTTCCCTGTAGAGGATGTCTAGGATATGTGAGTATGTGTGGCTTGAGGTCAGCAGAAGGCACTTGAGTAGACACCCTGTGGGCTGTTAAGGGGTAACTCCACTTTTGTTTAAAAAAATATATATAATAACCAAAACAAAAATATATGCAGATGTCTATGCTCTTTGGGTGTTCAATGTACATTGCAGCATTTTATCAATGTTTTGTGTTCATCTCTTCTTCTTCTATCCTGAACAGATAACGGTTTGTTTTTTTCAGTATTGCCTGCTTTCTGCATGGCAGGGTTTGGCTCTTTAGCCACCTGGTGGAATCACAGTGCTTTGAAGTGGGGAGCTGCACTGTCAGTATTCCTTTAGTAGCTGTGTTCTACGTCAAGGGAACCTGCAGGGTCAATCTACTGAAGCAAGAGATGATTGTGTCCTGGGTAGAGAGGAATCCTAACATTTCAGCGAGTCTACATTCAGAACTTCAGGGAGAAATCCATATTGTGTGGCCCAATTGGCTAACAAGTGGTTCCTACATCTAGGTTCCTTCAAGTGGGTTTCCTCTGTGTTTCTTTGCTTTCCTGTCCTGTCTTTCACTGCAAATTGACTTAAAGGCATTATAAACTAAATAAATGTAGTTTCATGGTGTAATTTCTGCCCTATATACACAGTCTATAGTAGAGTAAATCTTCACATTCTGGTGTCACCAGTATGCTTACCAATTTTTAAAAGAAGAATATATTCAATTCTAGTAACTATGAGTAAGCGCCCATGAGAGGGGTGTTAAACGCATCAGTTTGCCCTATTTATTGCACTGTATGGACTTTGATTAAGAGTAACAAAGCATCATTTGGAGAACGGCTACCTGGTATTTGTTCTCACTGATTTTTCATAGCTCACGATAGTGATCAGGACTGGTTTTCTAAAAGTGTAATTAGTGGCTTGTTCTGTCAACACCACCCGTCTCAACAAAAGATGTTTTTTTAAATCAACTTTTGATGAAGTTGCCTGGTAGAAAATTCTTGGCCAATCAGCACCTGCATCCAAATAGATGCAGGCACCATTTGGGTATCCTGACTGCAGGAGCCAAAATAAAGTAGCCGGTACTGCAGATTTGTCCATCTACGCTATTTAGCGCGGATGGGAGAAATGAGTGATTTCTCTTGGTCAGCCAGCATGGCTGAACAAGGGAAATCTTAAAGTGTATGGCTATCTTTCATCGCAACATTTTTCTTGTCTTTCAGATCTTCAGTTTATTAATTAGTTTCCTTCCATTTGGCAGTTATATCGCTTTTATTTGCCTCTTTTCAATTCTCATTTTCATCTGTCTAACTCATTTATTGTTGACTTCTGGCCTTGCCCATTCTTTTATGCTGGTGTCCTCTTTCTTTGGCCCATTCTGTTTTTCAGCCATCTAATCAGAAGGCTTCAGCCTGTCCTAGTCATCAACCTTTTTCCTATTCCCATTTAATTTATCAGCCTCTATATGCCATATTTTCCAATTTACCTTCTAGCAGCATATCTTGTCTTTCTTTGCCTGTCCCACTAGCTCAAATAATGCTTTTATTATGCCCCTCACTCATATATTGACACATCTTTCTGTCCTGCATCAACTTCCCCTTTCACTTTAGTAGCCAATTACTCCACCCAGTTCTTTCCACCATTTCATGTTTTCCATCACATCCATTCATATCAACCCACCCACCACTTATTCCATATTATGAAATTCTCTCATTTATGCATCCCTTGCTTCACATCTGCCCAGATGTTGTAGTGTATAAATAATTCACAAGGGCTCGTTTACACTTGCTTCAAAATGTAGCACTGGAAACACTTTTTTAAAGTACTCTGAATACAAATCAAAGCACTTTACTAAATAAAATGGTTACCTTACAGTCCTGTTTACAAGCTGTAATTGCTTTGCTTCAAAAATTATACCCAATGTCGTTTCTTGGTGCTTCAAAGCGTCTCCAAAAGCCGCCATAGAAGTCTATGACAATGCTCACTTACAGCACCTGAAGCTTTTAAAGGGCTTTTATTCAGTGTTAGCTTCCCTTTGTTTTGGAGGTATTACAGGTATGAGATATACCAGGATGCACTGGGAAACCAACAAGCAAAATGGAAAAACATCATCAGCAGTCACATCCGTTTCTTGTATATATAGTCTGGAAGTGTCTGGGGCAGACATCACATCTGGTGTGCAACGTGGTGCAGCAGGAAGGTGAACAGGGTCCAGGCTGGAGTGGAGCAACTAGCAGATGGAACACGTGGTGTGCAACATGGGAACGCTATAGCAGAACGTGAGCGGGGACTAAGCAGCAGAAGATCAGTAGAGCGGGGGGACCAGAGAAGTAGAAACTAACAGATGTCACATGTGGTGAGCAGCTGGCAGCAATATAGTGGGAGGTGAGCAGGGACCAGAAAGGGAAAAGTATCAGCAAACCAGAGGATCAGTAGAGCTGGGGGCTACTACTGAGCAGGGGATCAGCAAAACTGGGGGTACTACTGAGTGGGACATCAGCAGAGCTTAGTGGAATCTGCTGAATGAGGGTACTAATAAGCTGGGGATGTGATGAACAGAGGTACTAATGAGCTTTGCTTTAAAAAGTATACCTCTTTTCGCTTTCTTGGTGCTTCAAAGTTTATGACAAAGCTTGCATACAGCACCTGAAGCTTTTGATGTGCTTTTTTTTACTACTAGCTAAATGCTTTTACCATTACGTTGGCATGACAGTAAACGCTCCTCTAACATGCATGTAAACGCTAACATACATGTGTGTTTACAGGCTGAAAAAATAAATGCCAAATGCCTGTAAAAACAATGCATTTTTCTGCCCAGTGTGCATGAGACCTAAATATAGTAGCAGCTTCCATCTTACTGTAATTACCAACACATAATACTGCATGCACATTTAAACCTTCCCTTATCATGCACTTTTTGGCTTTCTTTTTTTTTTAAACTTTAACATTTTTATTGAATTTTCATAAGTTCAGATGTTATACATAGTTTGTGCATTTAAATAGGATTACAATTTACTTCACTTACACCCAACACCAATTGAGAGCTTAAACATTGTATAGATAGACAGTATTTGATAGCTTTAGTGAAGAGACATAATGTACTCCTAGTAGTACAAAGAGGTAGAGCCATAATGTATAAAGTGACGCAGACAAAACCCTCATTTACCCCAATGGGAGCAAACTGTAAACAAGGGTTTTAAACCGTAGGCACCACCTCTTGTGTTGTCTTAATATGGAACATGGCAGAACCGAATCTAAGGATTCTGGTATAATTCAAAGGAATATTTAAGAGGAGGATTCTGCAACTGATAGACCTTGAGATTATAGGTTTTGTTTCAAATTTAAGGAAGCTTTAGGATGAACAATCCAAGTTTGACATTTTTCTTTGTAAGTATTCATTTTATAATTTTTATGGGCCAGCATCATTTCGTAATAGGCTTGGTTATTGAGCCTTATTACTACGTCTGAGAGGTTCGGAACATTAGGTGATTTCCAGTCTTTAGTAATAGATAGTCTAGCTGCAATAAGTATATTAGCAACCACTGTTCTATAATATTTCAGATATATGTCAAGATTAATGTTTAATAAGGCCATTGCTGGTGTTAATTTATTAAGAAAGCCTGTTATTGAGGCTATGAACATGGAAATTGAGTTCCAAAAGCTCGAAAGATTTTTACACTCCCATAACATATGGAGTAATGATCCTAAACTACTTCTACAACTCCAGCATAGTGCCGAGGCAGTAGGATATATTTTAGCAATTCTACAGGGCGTGAGATACCATCTATTGACTATTTTTTGAAAATTATCCCAGTGTTTAATGCAGGAAGAGGCTTTATACCTATAAGAAGGGCTTTGTTCCAACTGTCTGAATTGAAGGTTTGACCTAGGTCTTTCTCCCATTTTAGAAAATTGGGGTTTTTAAATTTTTTAGGCTGTCGAGATAGGATATTATAAAAGAAAGTAATACTTTTCTGGTTAGTGTACCTAAGGTTAAAATTGAAGTCCCATATTAGGGTGGGAACCCTCCAACCCTTTTCTGGATTGAACTCCTTGTTATGTTTGGATTTTTGTAACTTGTAACATACGAGGGACTTGTCAGTCTTATTGAGTGAGTCAAAAAAATGTAATCCTTGCTTGAGCCATTCTTTAGTAGATATTCTACAAGGTGGGCGATTTATATGCATACACCTTAATAAAATGGGAATGGTTGGTGATATTAACTTCCTGTTTGTGGCACATTAGTATATGTGAGGGGGGAAACTTTTTAAGATGGGTGGTGACCATGGTGGCCATTTTGAAGTCGGCCATTTTGAATCAAACTTTTGTTTTTTCAATAGGAAGAGGGTCATGTGACACATCAAACTTATTGGGAATTTCACAAGAAAAACAATGGTGTGCTTGGTTTTAACGTAAGTTGATTCTTTCATGAGTTATTTACAAGTTCCTCTTTGTTTACAGCCATTGACATGTCGCTGAGGTTAACACGTGCGGAGCGGATATAAATTGTGTTGATGTCTGGTGAACGCAGTAACCGGGTCATTGCAGCAGATTTCAATGCAAGACAGCCTACGAGACCACCCATCTCCCATGCTACAGTTAGCAAACTGCTTGCTAAGTTTCGTGAAACTGGTTCAGTGTTGGATTTGCCAAAATGTGGACGCATGAAATCTGTCACTAATGAAGAAACACCAGTGGCTGTCCTAGCTTCATTCAGCAGAGCCCACAGCATAGCACTCACCGCATGTTACTGGAGAGTGGCATTAGTCGAACATCCCTTCGGCGGATATTAGCTACTCACAAATGGCACCCTTACAAACTCCAGCTACTGTAGCATCTCAACGAGGATGACCCAGATCGGTGCACTGAATTTGCAGAATGGGCAAAACAAAAATTGGAACAGGACCCTCAGTTTACGCAGAAGATTTTGTTCAGTGATGAGGCAAACTTTTATGTGAATGGTGAAGTTAACAAACAAAACCACCGCTATTGGTCGGACACTAACCCACATTGGATAGATCCCTCCAAGACTGTTGGAACCAAAAAATTGATGGTATGGTGTGGTATATGGGGTACAAAGATAGTGGGGCCATTCTTCATCAATGGAAACCTCAAGGCCACTGGATATGCGAAATTGCTACATGATGATGTGTTTCCCTCTTTATGCACTGAAGCTGGCACGTTCCCTGAGTTTTTCCAGCAAGATGGTGCACCACCACATTATGGGTGTCAGGTCCCAGCATTCCTAGATGAACAGTTTCCTGGAAAGTGGATTGGTCGTTGTGGGCCAGTTGAATGGCCCCCAAGGTCTCCCGATCTGACCCCCTTAGACTTTTATCTTTGGGGTCATCTGAAGGCAATTGTCTATGCTGTGAAGATACGAGATGTGCAGCACCTGAAACTACGGATACTGGAATCAGTGTGTGAAGAGTGGGAGAAGAGGGTTGCATTGACAATCCAACACAATGGGCAGCACATTGAACACATTTTATAAGTGGTCAGAAACTTGTAAATAACTCATGAAAGAATAAAGTTACGTTAAAACCAAGCACACCATTGTTTTTCTTGTGAAATTCCCAATAAGTTTGATGTGTCACATGACCCTCTTCCTATTGAAAAAACAAAAGTTGGATTCAAAATGGCCGACTTCAAAATGGCCGCCATGGTCACCACCCATCTTGAAAAGTTTCCCCCCTCACATATACTAATGTGCCACAAACAGGAAGTTAATATCACCAACCATTCCCATTTTATTAAAGTGTATCCATATAAATGGCCCACCCTGTAGATTTGGCGTATTGTAGTACGTTTATAGGTAAGGGGATTCTTTTTAGTACATCATAATTGTGAAAATGTTTATTTATTTGTTTAATGGCTGTTAGAGTAGCTTTAATAGTTATTAGCTTAGGTATAACTATCTTAGTTAAGTTGAGAAAAGCTATCGTTAATGATAATAGGTCACCTTTTTCCGTGTATTCTCTTTCTATAGATAGCCAAGTCTTATCATCTGCATGTTTAGTCCAATATTTACATTGATCCAGCAAGGAAGCATAATAGTACTTTTGAATATCGGGTAGATTCATACCCCCATTGATTCTGGTAAGGTTCATTATGGATATTGCAATTCTTGTTTTTTTCCCATTCCAAATGATTTCTCTAATTATATTGTTGATTTGTTTGAAAAATTTCTGAGGAATTGGACTAGGCAGAGATCTAAATATGTATAATATTTTAGGCAGAGATTGTATTTTAAATGCTGCCATTCTACCTATCCATGACAGATGTGTCTTTTGAATATTCTGGGCGTCTTTTTTAATTTCATTCAGAAGGTTAGGGTGGTTAGCGTTATATAAATTTTTGTGGGGAAGGTGAGTTTGATTCCTAAATATGTTATTTCCAAAGAGTCCCAATTGTAGTTGGTGTAGGATTTTAGGTATGTGATTGCATCCCCGGGGATGTTCATGGGTAGAACAGAGCATTTTCTTTCATTAATGTTATAGTAAGAAACCCTTCCAAATGTTTCCAGAGTCTTCTGGGCCGCCTGTAGTGATTGTAAGGGGTTGGTTAGCGTTAAGATTATATCTTCTGCAAAAAGTCTGAGTTTATGTTTTTGGTCACCTACTGTGATTCCTGTGATCTTATCGTTGGATCTGATCAGTTCTGTTAAAGGTTCTATGGTCAGAGAAAATACTATGGGTGATAAAGGGCAGCCCTGTCTTGTATCATTAGTTATATTAAAAGATTTGGAGATGGATCCTGTGGTCATTACTTTAGCTGACGGGTGTGTGTATAATGTCATTATGGCCTCATGTATGAAGCCCGTAAAGCCATAGCTCTTTAAGGATTCTGAGAGGTAACTCCAGTGGATCCTGTCAAATGCCTTCTCCGCATCTAAGGCCAGAAACAGAGAAGGGGTTCGACAGTTTTCTGAATGGTTTATTAAATTGATCAGTCGCCTGGTGCTATCTGTGGCTTGTCTTCCCTTTACAAAACCAACTTGGTCTGGGTTGATAAGTGCTGGTGTAAGTTCTAACAGTCGATTCGCTATAATAATTGCATAGATCTTAAAATCTGAATTGAGTAACGAGATTGTCTATAGTTTTGGGGGGAAGTTGAGTCTTTGTCTGGTTTTGGGATAGTAACAATGATTGCCTCTAACATTTCCTTAGGAAATTCCTTATTAGTGAAAGATTCATTGTACATTTCGGTGAGAAAGGGAGTGAGTATGGATACAAATGTTTTGTAATATTCGCTGGATAGTCCATCGATTCCTGGTGTTTTATGTAGCAGTAAAGAGTGGATTACCTTGGTGATTTCCTCTTCTGTAATCGGGAGGTTAAGTTTGGCTAGTATGTGGGAATCTAATTTTGGTAGAGAAATACTACTTAATAATTCGCTAATTTTTGCTGTAGTGGGTTGAGGCGTTGTAACGTCCTCTTTGAAGTTGTATAGGTCTTTGTAAAAGTCTGCAAATGCATCGGCTATTTCTTGTGGGTCATAAAGGGTTTGGTTGGTTCTATGGTGATTTAATTTTAACCACTTGCCGACGGCTGATCGGCATTTGACGGCGACAAAGTGGCTCTGTAACGCGAATCGCTGTCATACGACGGCGGCCGCGATCACGAGCCGGGTTGCGCGCGCACGCCCCCTAGGCGCGGGCGCTGCAACGGCATTTGTTACAGGGCCTTTCAATCTACAGGGCCAGGCCAATGATTTTTGGCCTGGCTCTGTAGATCGCCCCTGCCAATGAAATCGGCAACGTCGCGGGCGCGGATCCCCCGCACGCGCGCGTTGGGCCGAGCACTAGCGCCGGCGGCAGCATACTGTCGCTAAGCGCAATGTCTCGGTGAAACAGCGGCAGTTTACGGCTAGTCGGCAGCCGTTCACCAATTTTAATTTAGTGGTATCTTGGTTGGTTTGGGAAATACTGGGTGTTCTTTATCGGCTACGTAAACGTCTGAAAATGTTTCTGGATATGTTGAAGTTTCTCCTGCAATGTTGCGGAGTTGGGTGATGTCGTTTTTAATCGCTTAATAATTCATCATAAAGAGATGGTTTTA
>BLSH010134809.1:139274-164145 GCA_018402905.1 Glandirana rugosa
ACCCAGGGACTCTTGCATTGAACTGCTGCTCGTTCTACAGCGTTCCAGACCTGTGTGCCTCAGCTCCCTACCTGTTCCTGTGTTTTTCCTGTTTCCATTTGACCCGGCTTGCCTTGACCTGTTGTCCGCTACCTGCATCGACCCCGGCTATCCACGACCATCCGCTTGTCTACTCCTCTGTACCTCCGCTGCCCGCCCGTTAACGAACCTTTGCCTGAACTTGACGATCCGCTTGCCTAACCCTTTTGTACCTCTCTGCCTGCACGTTGCCGACTCTGCTTGTACGACCATTCTCCTGCTTTGCACGACCCTCTGGAATCTCACTCCAAACATCTGTGACCATCCAGCCCTCGTGCCATCCCGCACTCTCGGGCCTCTGTCTACACTACCAGGGGTCCTTGAATCGGGTGCGCAAGAGCGGTTGTTCCCTGCACAAGACAGACTCCACCGTCAGGTACGTAACAGACATATTTTAATAGACAAGATCTTGCATAAGTCTTTCCAGAACCTGGAGGTAAATTGGACACCTCGGTCAGATACAATACTACTAGGTATTCCGTGAAGTCTGACGATTTCCTTGAAAAAATGTTGGCTGTGTCCAAGGCGGATGGTGTGCCCCGCATGGGCAGGAAGTGTGCCATTTTTGAAAGTCGATCTACCACTACTAAGATGGTGTTGAAATCTTGGGAGGAAGGTAATTCGACAATAAAGTCCATAGAGATCTCTTTCCATGGTTGATCAGGAATAGACAATGGTCTTAACAGACCCCAGGGTTTGGAATGAGAACCCTTATTCCTTTGGCACACCATACAGGAACTTATGTATGTGCTACAGTCCTGCCTCATCTTAGGCCACCAAAAGGAGCATTGTATTAGCTCGAGAGTCTTTTGGATCCCAAAGTGGCCAGCCAATTTGTGGTCATGGAAAGTCCGGAGGACTTGTAACCTGATTTGTTGAGGGACAAAGACCTTGTCTTGGAACCATATCCCTCCTGCTTTCTTAAAGATGGTACTTCAGGTTCCACACACTGATCAGAAGCTTGCTTGATGGCTGTCATAAGATCAGGTTGAATAAGTAAAAAGTTCTGTGCTGACAGAATTGTCCCTGGTTCTGATACTTCAGGAGTTTCAGGAAACATCCTAGACAAGGCATCTGCCTTACCGTTCTTGGATCCCGGTCTGTAGGAGATGTGAAAATTAAATCTGGAAAAAAAAAGCGCCCAACGAGCTTGTCGGGGCCTCAACCGCTTGGCAGTCCTGAGGTATTCCAAGTTTTTATGATCCGTAAAGATCATAATAGGATGGCTGGCACCTTCCAACAGATATCTCCATTCTTCTAGAGCAAATTTAATGGCCAGAAGTTCTCGGTCTCCCACATCGTAATTCCTTTCTGAAGGGTTCATTTTGCGAGAGGCAAAGGCAATAGGATGAAGGAGGGCTTTGGGTCCTTGACGTTGGGACAGGATTGCTCCTGTTGCTACTTCAGAGGCGTCAACCTCCAACACAAAAGGAAGTGCAGGGTCTGGGTGTTGTAACACAGGAGCTGTGATGAACACCCCTTTCAGCTTGTCAAAAAGCGTTCTGGGCATCTGAGGACCACTGGAAACGTCCTTGCCTGTGCGTCAATTGGGTAATTGGTGCCACAATGGTTGAAAACCCCTTCACAAATCGCCGATAAAAGTTGGCGAACCCGATAAGTCTCTGAACCCCCTTCTTATCAACAGGAGCTGGCCATTCCAGGATTGCTTTTACTTTTTGGGGATCCATTGCTATCCCCCCAGTGGAGATCACGAAGCCCAAAAATTGTATGGTAGTCTTTTCGAAGTCACATTTCTCTGCTTTCACATACAAGCCATGCTTTCTGAGGGTGATCAAAACTCTCTTCACGTGGGTGCGGTGTAGTTCCAGTGTAGCAGAGAAAATGAGGATATCATCTAAGTAAACGATTACAAAGTGATCCAGGAATTCTCGGAAGATATCGTTCACCAGATGTTGGAATGTGGCTGGTGCATTACATAACCCGAAAGGCATGACTAAATATTCGAAGTGTCCGAATCGGGTTCTAAAAGCTGTCTTCCATTCATCCCCTGCTCGGATTCTGATGAGGTTATAGGCACCTCTTAAATGCAATTTTGAAAAAATTTTGGCAGTCCTGAGACGTTGAAAAAGTTTGGGAATCAAGGGCAGGGGGTAACGGTTTTTAACCGTGATTTTATTTAAGTCTCTATAGTCCACACAAGGTCTTAGAGTACCATCTTTCTTTTCAACAAAAAAGATGCCGGCTCCAGCAGGAGAAGATGATGGGCGGATAAATCCTTTTTCCAAATTTTCATCTATGTAAGTCCATAGGGCCTCAAGTTCCTTTTCTGATAAAGGGAATATCCGACCAAAGGGGATTTCAGCTCCGGGTAGTAGTTTGATCGGGCAATCATACGGTCTGTGTGGGGGCAATGTATCGGCCCCTTTTTTGTCTAACACGTCTGAGAATTCTTGATAAGCTGAAGGAACCTCAGAATGTTCATTAAGCTGAGCTTGTAACGTCAGGCAAGTTGCGGGATTGCTTGCTGGGGACAAACAATACTGGACACAATAGTCTGAAGCAAAAATAATTTCTTTATTTGCCCAATTCACTTGAGGGTTATGGGCTTGCAACCATGGAAGTCCTAAGATGATAGGAAACATGGGGGAACAAATCAGGTCGAAGCGGAGGTACTCTCGATGACCAGAGTCCGTGGTGGTGTGAATGGGCAAGGTTTCCTGTGTAACTGGCCCTGAGCAGGGTAGGGAGCCATCTGCCAGGTGGATCTGCAAGTGGGTCTTCTTCTTCTGTAAGGGTAAGCGCAGTCTCTTGGCCAGGGTTTCATCTAGAAAACAACTGCAGGCTCCAGAATCAATGATGGCCAGTAGCCGGACCTCCTCTCCCGCCACCTGTAGATAGACAGGGAGAC
This sequence comes from Glandirana rugosa, assembly GCA_018402905.1. Lineage (NCBI taxonomy): Eukaryota > Metazoa > Chordata > Amphibia > Anura > Ranidae > Glandirana > Glandirana rugosa. Next base: position 142,222 of record BLSH010134809.1, read on the forward strand.
TAAGGTGAGAAATGGAGGGACCAGCTACTTGAAAGTTCGTAGCAGGAATAGACTGTGACTTACTGGGCCGAATGGGACAGTTGTGCAGATAATGCCGGGTACCACCACAGTAAAGACATAGGTTGTGTCTACGTCTGCGTTGCTTTTCATCTGCCGAAAGCGGGCCCCGAACCAGGCCTAACTGCATGGGCTCCTCCTCAGATGGTGCACTCATAGAAGGAATGGGTGGAGCAGCAGGGGCAGCTGGAACTCTGGGTAGCATCCAGGTCGGAGGGGAAGTACGGAGACGTTCTGATTGTCGCTCCCTCAGGCGTCTATCCAGCTTAATGGCTAACTAGATTAGGCCTTCTAGGGTAGCGGGTGCATCAATACGAGCCAGTTCATCTTTTACAGTCTCTGATAATCCTAGACGGTATTGATACTTGAGGGCAGCCTCGTTCCAATTGGTATCTGCAGCCAATTTTCGGAAGTCCACGGTGTAGTCTTCCACCGGGCGTCTGCCCTGAACAAGATTATGCAGTGTGGCTTCCGCTGTGGCAGCACGTTGAGGGTCATCGTAGAGCTGACTCATGGCCCCAAAGAACTCATCCACGGAGTTTAATAGTGGACTCTTCTGTTCAAGCAGGTGATGAGCCCAAGCCTGAGGTTCATCACTGAGTAGGGAGATGATGAAACCTACTTTCACAGTCTCTGAAGCAAAAGTTCTAGGCTGAAGGGCTAGGTACAGCAAGATGGCATTTTTGAAGGCCTTGAATTTCTTGTGATCTCCAGAAAAGCGCTCTGGCGTGGGTACCCTGGGCTCAGGAGCTGTCATCATCATGACTGACGTGGTGGCTGAGCGGTCAGAAGCTGCAGGAGTACTTGCTGTACTGGTAGATGGTAAACCAGGGTTGCTGGGAGCTGAGGATACTGAAAGATGTTGCATACGACCCTCCAGCTGAAAGTATCCATCCTGGAGTCTTTGCACTGCCTGGGTGAGGGCCGTGACCTGCTGGCATAGAGCATCCAAAGGAGAGCCGTCTCTGTCAGCCTCTGACATGGCTGGATCGTACTATCACGTACCTGATCCGAGGCTGAAGTGCTGAGAGAGGCTTCCCTTGCGGCTGAACGCAGAGTACCCCCTGAGTGGGAACACGGAGTACTGAGCGCAAAGAAGCACGGGTCACCGGGAGTATAGATGAAGCGTGCAGGTAGGTTAAATCTGGAGCCACAGGATGTGTCTGGAACAGGCCCGGATGCAGGCGGCCAATCAGGAGTAGAGAGCGGAGAGGTAAGTCCGTAAGCCAGGCCAAAGGTCATTCACCGGGAATCAGGCAGGTAGTGGAGTCCAATAAACAAGCTGAAGGTCAAGCACAGGAGTAATGCAGGAGACAGTCCGGGAAGCAAGTCAAGGGTCAACACTGGAGAGATCAGAGAAAGTCCAAGGGCCAAGCCGAGTCACAACAGGAGGAGATCAGGAACACAGGAACACACAGGTCAGGAACTCAGGAGAGCTGAAGACGATCCAGCAACTAAGGAGCATACTGAGCAGTCTTTTATAGTGCTCAAGGGAATCCTATGGGACGTTGCGTACCCGCCTATTGCGTCCGTACGTTCGTCGCTGTGTTCTGATGCGTGCGCGCATGCGCACTTGCGATCTTCTCCCGATCGTCCGTCATGGAGCGATCGTTCGTGCCGGAACGTGCTGACGTGTATGGGCCGATATGCATCGCCCATGACAACTATGTATAGAATGTAGGGTTCAGGGGTGCTCTCTGTACAGAGTTCAGGGGTGCACTACATACAGAGAGCAGGGTTCATGGGTGCTCTCTGTACAGAGTGCAGGGTTCAGGAGTGCACTACATACAGAGTGCAGGGTTTTGTTGTGGGCTACATAAAGAATGCAGGGTTCAGGGGTGCGCTACATACAGAGTGCAGGGTTCAGGGGTGCATATCTCATTGGCGACCTTAAACCAAAAATGACTCATACCCCTCCCCCTTTCCCAGAAATCTACCCCCACATCTAGTAAGCAGTTCTCCCACCCCAAAATCCCCATCCTTGGCAGTGCTGACATCTCCCCATCCAGTGTAAATGGTATTCCCCTGCCATCAAGACCCCCCCCCCCATGCAAATGCCACCATAATGTTTTTTTAATCCACCCTCAAATTTCCCTTCTCAACACAGACCTCAGATACATTGCGACTCAATGCGGGCGGGAGAAGTTATTCCTCCCAGGTTCCTCCTCATGGTCTGTTGTGAGGCATGGGTAGAGCCAATGAGGAGCCTGGTGGCAGCTTCCTTGGTTCTGTTACACAGTCACAAGTCAGCCTGGAGAGATGCTGCAAGTGCCGGTAATGCCTGGATTCCTGTGCCCCCCCCTTCCTGTACATTAATTGTATCAGCTGAGGCCCAAGGAATGCACGCGCGGGGGGCATTATTGCAGCCCCCACAGAGCACACATCTATGCACTTGTGTGTGCAGGTTCTTGGCGCCCAGATTCTCTTTTTTGATGGTGGAGTCGGGTGAGCTTCTGCTGACTGGGCTCATTGTCCTCAACTACAGGAGCTGACAGCTGCTTCACTGACAGAGTAGTGGAGCTGAAGAGATCTCAGATGTCCTGAAGGAGAAGGAGGAGAAAGGCCGCCATTCTCAATGCAGCTCCCAGGGCAGATGCCCCCCCCCCCAGTTTCGGCCCTGGGGTCAGATAGTCAACATGTCACAATAGCTATTTCCATAACTTCTGTATGTTTACAAATGACAAATGTGGGTTGTGTATTCTGAGTCATGGTTCTACTTATTTTATATGGCAAAGCTTTATGTTAATATAACACAAACTGGAAGAAATCCAAGAAGCACATGCTTATAACATCCAGTGTAAAGCTAAAAGCATATGTCTAATATCAGCCTTACCACTTCTATATCAATGTAAATCTACACTCTACAGCTGCATCAAAGTTTTATTAGAAGTTAAAGCGACACTGAGCAAAACCAGTTCAGCATAAGATACACATGCACCGGAGTGCAGTAAACCATATGATGGCTTATTCTGTAGTACATTCTCATGCAGTCAAAAAGGGCACCAAATGGTCTAGCATATAGATGTACTAATGCTTAAAAATTAGAACTTGAAAAACACTAAAAACATGGCACAGCTAGCATAAAAATTTAATAAGCGTCAAAAATAACTTTCAGGTATATTTTGCAAAATCATAAACTCTATGAAAACAAGACAATTTTAATTTCAAACCTATTTGTGGGAAACAAGTGATTATGATAGAGAAACAAGAAAATGACTGTAATATTTATTTTCTGTATTTTCCCAAAGTACGATATGGTCTTTGTTGGGAATTCTTTACCCACTGCCAAGTCCACGAAAAGAAAGTTATATAATGATATCAAAATGTTCTGTTTTCCTAGTTGTTTCACATGGCAGTATGTACAAATAGAATATTCCAAACAATAAAGGTAGGATAGAAGTAGGATAAAAGATGCTTAGCTTCCTTTCACCTGCAATCTGTATGTTAATGTTGCCCAGTACAATGCCCCAAGCTGGGGATACATTAACGCCTTCTTCCTATTAGAGTCAACAACTCGATGCTTTGTGCAGTTGCTGGCTCTCAGTCTGGGCTGTCACTTGTGGCTTTAGTCCCCACTGACCTTTAGGAACTAATCAAAGTAGCTCCTGATCTATAAAAATAATAGGGCAATGTATAAGGCCTCATACGCACAGGCGTAAAAACGAGCTGCAAAGCCACTACCAACGCCAGTAAAAAGCTGCCCTAAAAACATGCTTTTAGTAGCTTTTTGCATTGGTGTTAATGCGCGTTTAGCCACGCTGGCTTTTAACAGCGCTTCTCTGCCTCTATTCAAAATCAATGGTTCCCTATGGGAACCCATTGATTTGAATAGAAGTCGCGCCAGAAGTCGGATCTTGATGATTCCACTTGCGGTGCGACTTGTGTGCTGAGGATCCTCAAGGGGAACCCCCACCAAAATTAAAAAAAAAAATTGGTGTGGGGTTCCCCCCCAAGACGATACCAGACCCTTTAGTCTGGTATGGATTTTAAAGGAAACACCCACGCCAAAAAAAATGGCATGGGGTCCCCACAAGATCCATACCAGACCCTTATCCGAGCACGCAACCTGGCAGGTCAGGAAAGAGGGGGGGAAAAGGGCGAGCGTCCCCTCGTCGTCGACCATACCAGGCCACATGCCCTCAACATTGGGGGGGCGTGTGCTTTGGGGCAGGGGGGGCCTGCGCCCCCTCACCCCAAAGCACCTTGTTCCCATGTTGATGAGAACAAGGGCCTCTTCCTGACAACCCTGGCTTGTGGTTGTCGTGGTCTGCGGGCGGAGGGATTATCGGAATATGGAAGCCCCCTTTAACCAGTGAATTAGTATGGGGTACATTGTACCCCTAACCATTAACAAAAAAAAAAAGTGTCAAGAAATAAAAACATTTAGAAGGGTGATTGGTATTGACTACTTATGGATGTGCCAACATCCCTAAATTGAATGCAACAAACTGAACCCCTGGGGTGGGACTTTTTAGACACTAATGACAATTTCTATGTAAAATATCTGGTTTTATTTCCATATATTAAAATAACACACACATGAACGTTAGAACAACACTTGAAAATTGTATACGACAATTGAATCGGTGATGTCCTCAACCCAACATGTTTCGGAGTAGATCTCCTTCTTCAAAGGATAAGAGAGGAATTATGCATCTAAATTTAAATACAATAAGTCAATATATGACAATATACAATTTATATGTGGTACATAGAAAAGTCAGCATTTAAGTGGGGGAAAGACAAACAAATCACCCCTATACTTACAAACATTACAGTATATGTGTATACAATATTTCCATAAATGTTTGGAATGGAATGTTTGTAAGTATAGGGGTGATTTGTTTGTCTTTCATTAATTTTGAATAGAGCCATGAGAAACACCTAACGAGGCTTAACGCGGCTGTATGCAGCGTTAAGCCACGTTTAGCAACTTTTACTGACGTCAGGCGTTTTTACAGCTCTAGCACCGTGCCTCAGAACGCGCTGGTCCTGGGGTTTTTTTGGAGCTTAAAAACACCTATGCCACTTACAGCTCCTAAACACCTGTGTGTGTATGAGGCCATAGAATAATATGGTGAGGCGTTCTTAAGCTGTAAAAAAAAACGCTCCTCAAAGCGGCTGTAAAAAGCCTGTGTGTATGAGGACTAAAAATGATTTAGGTATTCTTATTAGCCACAGAGTAATTGTCAGGCTAACAAAAGATGGTTGCTAAATTTGGCATCTAGGCATCAATGGCCTGTGGCAACAAAAGGGTTAAAGCCCAACTCTAGCCAAAATGTTATCTTTTTTTATTGATTTGAGAGGAAAAAGTACTTCTGTCAAGTTTTTATAGCTGTATATAACTTTGATGCAGAGATGTCAAATCAATTCCTGTCCCTGTGGCAGCAGGAGAAGAAATCAGGAGAGCAGTTGTCAATGGTATAGAAACAGACACAGACAGTAATAACCTAACAGAGGTTCCAACTATTCTCTATAATATCATATAATTTTATTTTGCTGCCGCCTGTTCACAGGACAGATTTTTCATTACTCTAAAACTAAAAAAAAAAAGAAATTGGGTGGCGCTGGGTTTTAACACTCAACTGCTGACACCCCAACAAAGTTGTGTTTGTGAATGCCAAGGCTTTATACTTAAAATGACTTGCAGATCCCCTTATTCACAGCCCATCCATGGCTGCAGGATAAATTCTGTGGCTAGTGTATGCATAAGCTCCTGTGAGTTAGAATTGTGCAGCCAGAAATTATCAGAAACAAAAACGCTGGTCCAATTGCATTACGTAGCATTTTCTTTATGGCTCCACTTTAGCTTTAAATATTTATTCTGAATAAAATCCAATTGTAGCGCTACTCCCGCAGAAGCCGTTGATATATTTTCCGGGTCTGCCCCACTTTTTGCTCTGCAGCCAAGCACAAGGTAGATTCACACAGCCAGAAGCACACTCACTCCCGCTCCTTGCTCCAATGACCAGTCTAGGAATTTTGTTTTTGTAGTTTTATTGAAGAACTTGGATAGGGTAAGGGATATTGTGGAATATTTCTAAACGGAACTATTCACACCGAGGACTTCCTTTCCTATATAAACCTGGCTGAAGTCCTTGCAGAAGGCAGAAAAAGACTTATTCACAGCAGCAGCAAACTGCAGAACTGAGCAATGTCCCTTAGTAAAGTAGTCAACAGTTCTGGACAAAGTTTTAAGAAAACTAGCCAGTGTTCTCTTTGTGTGGACCCTCAGCTGACTTAGAGCACAAGAGTGTATAACTTGACCAGTGTAGAACAGATGTCCCAACTTTAAAGAGGAAGTAAACCCTGATGGGTTTTACTTCCTCTTTGTTGCTCTGCATTACCCTGCAATGTAAAAGCATAATGGGCTAGTATGCATCGCATACTAGCCTATTATGTGACACTTATCTGCATTGGAAGCCTGAGCTGTCCCCGCAGTAGGAAGCATCTATCTATGCCCCTCTTCTTTCTGGGGGTTGCGGACTCCGGCTCTGTGATTTGTTGGAGCCGAGTGACGGCACTCCCACGCATGTGCACGGGAGCCGCCAATCGCAGCACAATGTCAGGGAAGGAACGGCATAGAGGCCGTTTTTTCACTGCACATGTGCCTGATGACGCCGGCACATGGAAGTACACTGCGTATCTCCTAAACCGTGCAGGTTTAGGAGATATGCAGGGAACCTACAGGTAAGTCTTATTATAGGCTTACCTAAAGTGGTTGTCATGAGATGACAACTACTTTAACCAATGGCTGCCAGGCCAAACCCATGCTCCATCCCAACCCATAATGATAACTCCCATTAACCAATTAAGGACAGAGCCTCTTTCTGAGATTCAGTGTTTGTAGCTAAAATCATTTTTTTTTTGCTAGAAAATTACTTAGAACCCCTAAACATTATATATTTTTTTTCTAACACCCTAGAGAATAAAATGGCGGTGGTTGCAATACTTTATGTCACACCCTATTTGCGCTGCGGTCTTAAATGCACAATTTTTTTGGAAAAAGTTCATCTTTTGAATTAAAAAATAAGACAACAGTAAAGTTAGCCCAATTTTTTTCTATATTGTGAAAGATAATGTTATGCCGAGTAAATTGATACCCAACATGTCATGCTTCAAAATTGCGCCCGCTCGTGGAATGACGACAAACTTTGGCACTTAAAAATCTCCAAAAAAATTTGGGTCACTTTTATTCCAATTACAAGGAATGAAAATGAGGGCCAAGTAATGGATGATGTGATTGACTACCGAGACATCCCGCACCACCCGCTCTATAAAGGAGTTGAAAGTCTCAAACAATGTGCAGGAGATAGAATAGCTCATGGGAAGGCACCGATCCATATAAAACTCCTCTCGCCAATGACAGCCCAGCAAGCTTAAACTATCTGGATGAACTAGAAGCAGCTGAAACGCTGATTCAATATTGGACTTGGACATGAGAACCCCTTGCCCATAGTGTCAGACTCAAAAAACTGCCGCATCAAAAGAAGTGTAAGACACCATACATGCCTCCGAATCAATCGCATCATTGACCTTTTGGGAAGGAAAGGTGGTGAATAAGGCAAAACTTATTGGGCTCCTTCTTAGGCACGACCACTAGAGGCGAGATCACCAAATGCTATAAAGGACTTACAGGGAAAGGGCCACCCATACGACCCAACGCCACTACCTTCTGCAGTTTCTTAGAAACCACCTCAAGATGCTGCAAGGCTGAACGCAAGTTTCGGGCCATTGGTGGTATAGAGGCCAAGGAACAAGGTACGCAAAATCCTTCAGAGAAACCCCCCCTAACAACCAAGCAGCATCCCAATCAGGATATTTATCTAGGAAAGGTCACATCCTTTCCACCCTCACTGGCGTCATCCCTTTGGTTAACAGACTCGCTGGCACGGCCTTCTCCCTGCTTGAAGCAGCGGGACAATAGATGGGAACCTCTGCACCCGGAGCATTGGTGCTTATAACCGCAAGCCCCCCAAACTTACAGGAGCCTTCATTATACTGCCAGCAGAAACCCCTCTTCTTTGTGGCCAGTTGCCCGGGGGGTAGATATTCCACTGCCCCCTTGAAAAAACTGATTAGAAGCCCGCGCCAAGGTCATAAGTCGGTTCCACAGACTAATGTCCTTGTGGTCCCACCTCAAAGATGGGCGGATAGATCTCCCCTGCCGGAACTGCTCGTCGTACCATAGCCAGGCGGATTCACCGAAGACCCTGTGGGCCTCTCCGATGGCATCAAGATAGCAGAAGAGCGCCGAACAATGTTCCGGATTCTTCTCCCCCACTACACTTGCCATAATGGCAAAAGCCTGCAGCCAATTAGGGAAAGTGTGCGGAATAAGCCTGTACCGCTGTTTTTCCTCATCCACCTTCTTGCTCTCCTCTGGCTTGACCCTATCCAAATTAAATTTTTCCAGTAGAAGAGAGAAAATCTCCACATACTCACCTTTCCAAAGACTTCAGGCTTCAAGTGCACACCCAGAGGCCCCTCAAAGCAGACGTATACCTCGCTGAGTCGGCCAGCTTAAACGAATCCTGTTTGGTGACGGCCTCCCCCGTTGTCCCAGCCTTGTTCCTCGACACAGAATTGTCCACTACTGCGATCTGACCCAGCGCCGCGGCCACAACTGGGGTTGGCCCCCGCCATCACGGGGGGAGAAACCACCCCTGGAATGACTCCAGACGCAGAAGCCAGCAATGCCACCCCGTGAGAATCCACGCGGCCGTCTGCACAGTTTGCGCACTACTACCCTGCTCAAAGCACTGAACTAGCTCCCTCAATCCCAAAAGGAACCCATGCAAACCCTCATCTGACCCAGATGTGGCGGAGCCAGGGCCTGCTCCAAAAGGGGCAGAAGCCGCGTCCGAACCAGAATGTGGCACAGAGCCAGCAGTAAGAGACAGTGCTCCACCCCTAAACCCACAGGATCACCCAAAGCAGCACGTACAGACAAAAAAGAGGAAGAAGAGGACTCACCAGGTTGCCCAGGAAGGATCCTGCCACCCGCAGTTCCTGACTCCACCATTGCAGGGCATCCATGCAACTCCTCCCCCTCAGAACATAACAGTTCGCCCTCTGATCTCTCCTCTACCACCCACGTTTCTACTACCAACAGCACTCCAGGAGTGTTGGACCTGTGTGACGTGAATCTGTGCTGCTGCTGGCCCCACCTCCTACCACCTGATCCGCCTGCAGATTTCCTGGTCACTTTTGCAGGGCGCCTAGCCACTGGCCCGTAGTCATTGCTCATCCGCACCGCAGACATCACAGGGGGCTAGCTTGCCCCAGGCCAGCCGCCGGCCGCAGATGGTGAGGGCAGCCGTAGCTGTGCGCCTCCCTCGCCGAAACTCCGCCCCGACAGGTTCATCACCAGGGAAGGAGGCCGTATGTTCCCGCTCCTGACACCGAGTGGGCCGGGTAGAGACAATGACTGCCCCGTAAGCCCCGCTGACGGAGGGGATGCCTTCCAGGAGTGCCACCCACGGGAGCATAAGATTGCTTTGCTGGTGGTCCTGAAGGGGCCCAATCGGGACTCCTGATGTGGTACTGAGCTCTGGGGGAGGAATGCGGGGAGAAGCGCTCCGTGGGCCGAGACCTTGGAGCTTGTGAAGACTCCTGCTCACTTGCCACTGACCTGGAGGCCTGATCCCCCAGCATAGATGCAACTTGCTCCTTCAGCAACTCCGATCCCCTAGAGGCAGCCGCCGCTCTGAGCTGCGAAGGTCCACCTCCGCCATCCTGTCCTCCACACATGTGTCAGGAGCTATAAGTTGGAAGCAGCTTAAATTGCTGCCTACGTCTGTCAATCTCCACGGAACGCCAGGGCTAAACCACTACTCCTTAAAGTCCTTGACTCCTCCCCCACCAACGGGCTACCCCCCAATCAGGTAAGCTCTCTCTTCTCCACCTCTATATGTCCGTATCCCCTCTTCACCCCGTCATGCCTGTCCTACACTAATTTTTTTTTCTTTCGCTCCGGGCCTCATTGTCTAAGGCTTCTTAGGCTGTCTGTTCTCACAAGACTACTGAAGCACCACTAGTAGCCTTCTCTCTCCATGAGACCAGACCAGATGTGCTGTAGACTCTCCCTCTGTCAGCTATGGTAGGGCCAGGATCAGCCACAGAGACTTCAGGCACTCAGGCCACCCACCAGAGGCCACATGGCAGCAAGTGCTGGGGGAAGCCGCGCCTCTCCCCCAGCATGGTGCAATCCTCTGCTAGGAAAGACCAAGAACCCATGTGCTCCTAGAATATAACTACAGGCACACAGCATGCCTCGCCTTGTAATTGGCCAGGGCTGTATGAATATTCATGCTCCCATCTGCATGGTTTCTGCCTACTATCCAGCACTTTCCATAGTTGCTAGGGCACAGTGAAACAAGACAGTATGAGCAGCACCAGAGCACACTGAGCAGACTACACTAGCTGATCACCGCTCTCTGGTAAGCAGACAGAAATTAAATTTGCCTAGCTGTCTCTGTTAAGCAGTGAGACTAAAAACTATTATACACTAATCCTAGCACCTACCTAGGAGGGTGCTACACTCACTCCCTGGCAAAATAGGCCATGTCCTCATTGGCCTGGGTAGCCGCACCTACAAAACTTTTTACAAAAATCTAGGCGGAGTATGGCACACACTTGGAAGGGGGGGGGGGGGATTAACAAATGAACAGGGCCAATGTGGCATTCCACATATGCAGCCAGTATATATAAATAAATTACAGGTGAAAAAAATGTATTTCTCTGCTGTACACAATATATACACAATATACAATATATAACGGTAGAACTCTACCAAGTGCACTTTGTTTGTGCACCCCCGCCAAAATGTAAATGATTGGTGGGGTGTAATAAACAGCCACAAACCTGACTAACTAACCTATCTAACAAACTTTAGACAGTATTCAGCAATACACAATATAATACAGTGGAGTGCCTCCGCCGAGGTGTAGTAGTTCCTTGCAGTCCTGCAGGAAGGAAAGAGAACACATATGTACACAGGTTACACATCCTATTTACAAGCTAACAGTAGGAGCATCTTCTCTTCAGAGGTGACCCTCCCATCAAAAAAACAGCCACAAAATAACATTCTCATAGTAAGATATTTTTCTGGAACCGCCCCCTAAGAACAAACTTTTGACACACCGTCTCTCAGAGTCCTGAAAGAAAACAAAGGTAGGCATTCTATCTAGACTAACTACATAGACAATTTTCAAATTTGGACTTTTTGCAAGATAAGTCAGGAATGCAAAAGTCTTTCCTGTCCTGTGTATGGACAGGCTGAATGTACCAAGTTGATCGATCTCCCGCCGGGAGGAAATAACGGCCCGGCAAGAGGGATTCCTGCATTAACACTGACTGTGTTAATGGGGGAATCAAGCAAACGGGTTGCAGTAAAGAAATTTGCAGCGTGTATGGCTGGCCTTACTGGGTTTTGGCTCTGCTAGCCAAAGTCCACAAACACAAATGAAGACTGTGGAGTCCACTCAACCGGTACATGCAGTGACACCACCTCTGCAGCATCAGCAGTAACACATCCTCTTCAACCTTTGAGTAGTAGTTAAACCTAGAGGAGTTTTTTAGTAGATGACTTGCCCCTAAGACAACAGCTCAATCAACATCTCCTGGGAACTAGCAACAACTGCCCCCTGCATCGGGCAACAGTTCAGTTCTTGTAGGTAGAGTTTTAAGGACAAACAACTTCACAAAGGCTTATTTTCCTTTGGGTACACTTCTTCTTGTGGCAAGCCATTGCCTGAGCATACAGCAATGACTCACCTGGACTTTGCATTAACAGGTTGCAGACTTGAATTAAAGTACCCTTCTTCTCCATCATAGGAAGATAAAGAAGGGGTTTAGAACCAGGGAGTTACCCCCTTAAGTTGAAGCTTGCAACAGACTGGAGGAGCTTTTAGCAAATTTCTTTCCTCCAGCACTTTACTTGAACAGCAACTGCCCTCTGATATAGCAGCAACTCGCATAAACTTGGCTTAGTAAAGGTAGTGGCCAACTAGCCAAAGGTCTTCGCAAAGTGTCATTCATCTTCACAAAGTGTCCTTTTAAGTTACAAAGGGGTTTACCCCCTCTAGGTTGCGATCCGGGGTGTTGAAAGGAGAAGTCCTTATACAGAAGTCCTTTTCTCCAGAGCACATAACAGACCCCAGATACCCCTTCTTTAATCTGCAAATATACAAGGGAAAAGGGATTTGGGAATTAAGGGGGATTGCCCCGGGCAACAACGAAGAACATTCAAACAGACAATTTCTTTCCTCAACGGATGCTCTAGGCACAACAGACTCTTAAAGTGGTAGTAAACCCTCCTATCCTTTTAAGCAAAGGAAGCTGCCATCTTGGCCTCTGTTTAATCTACAACTGCCATGATGCTGCACCTGTGATCAGCTATGATACCAGCCATTGGATGGTTTGACAGTTCGGTTTAGAACACAACCAATGGGAGTGTTACATTTCCGGCACGTGCCTGAAATGTCACTGTTTTTTAAACTGTTAAATGGATGGGTTTACTACCGCTTTAACTCGAAATTAAATATGAAGTACTTGTGCACTGCTACGGACCTCACAATCAACTAAAACTAAAATACAAAATAAATACCAAAGAATATTATATCACCCTAAAAATACACATGAAAAAGGTGCAACCGTTAGCAAGTGACCTCAACACTCTAACACAAATAATGATAATAAAAAATGGTGAGCTAATTCAAGAAGCTATATAGCAAACATTGACAAATATGCATGAATGACTATCCATAATTTCAAAAAACAAAAAAAAAAGTAGTTATGCGATAATATGCGATAATAAGCGAAACCGTGATGAAATGTGCTAATGCAAGAAGCTATGCAGCAAAAATAGACAAATATGCATGAATGTCTATCCCTGATTTAAAAAAACAAAAAATGCTGTAATATGTGATGATATGTGAAACAGTGATAAAGTACTTGGATCAAAAGCAGATATTCATCTGATTTTACATAAAAAATAATAGAAGAAGTCCCAAATAATAAAGTGCATGTGCATCAAAACCTAGACCTAGAAGGAAGATATTATGTTTTAATAAAACTACTTCTGTGAAATTACTACACTATGGAGTTTATATTTCTCTTGTAAGGCCTGTGAATGGAGGAGAGTAGGAGATCTCATACAGCATAGAGGATATTTATCCTCGATTACTGAGTCATATACCACATCCCTGGGTTTATGCTATAAGGAGAGGAGAGTGGAATGTGATTTTCCATAAAGGATCCATATATTAAAGCCTTGTCGGACCAGCTGTGGATTTCGATGCAGGAGAGGAGAACAGAGTGGAACATGAACTGCCGTAAAGGATCTGTATACCAAAGCGCCACAAGACCTGTTATGGTCTTTGTTTAAGGTGAGCTGCTAGAGCACACCTCTGGTGGATGCCTGGATGGTGGGAGAAAATGTGTTCACAACTTTCAAGAACTGTTTTTGAGATCTTCACATCTCATCACTTTTTGATGCACATGCACTTTATTATTTGGGACTTATTTTATTATTTTTTTATGTAAAATCAGATGAAGATCTGCTTTTGATCCAAGCACTTTATCAAGGTTTCACATATTATCGCATAATGCTGTATTTTTTTTTTTTTTAACTAGGAATAGTCTTCCATGCATATTTGTATATTTTTTTTCTGCTTAGCTTCTTGAACTAGTGCACTTTATCACGGTTTCACATATTATCGCATATTATTGCATATTACTGCATTTTTATATATTTTTTTAAATTAGGGATAGACATTCATGCATATTTGTCTATTTTTACTGCATAGCTTCTTGCATTAGTGCACTTCATCACAGTTTCACTTATTATCTCATATTATAGCATAACTGCATTTTTTTGTTTTTTTTAAATTAGGGATAGTCATTCATGCATATTTGTCCATTTTTGCTGCATAGCTAGCATTTTTTATTATCATCAGCCTCTTAACTCAACAGAACACAGCAGGACTTCTCCAGAGCAGACAGGAACAGCTTGAACATAGTTCGGCAGTAAAAGTCAGGGTGAGAAATCTGAACCATTTTCCTGTCAGGGCCCCAGATGTTGCTGGACCACAACAGACATTTCTGCCCAGCCCTGTTAACCACCACTCAGTTGAAATAGATGGATCTCTCCAAACTCAAATTCTCCTACAGACTGGAATTCTTCCCAGAGCTGGGATTTGGATCTGTTGCAGAAGGACTTGGGGGTATACATAAAGTTCCCACACTGCTTTTTTGCACCAGGAAGCTCTCTTGGACTCTATCTCCACCATGATTTCCCTTGGCGCATAGGGGAAATCTTACCCATATTCCATTGGCACCTTCTGCTGGAAAAGTCTCCGGAAGCGGGAGAACCTTGGTAGCTTCTGCCTGTCTCCCCTCCCAGTTGGAACACATGGGGTTTCTGCTTTAGTGATCAGCAAGCTGAATGCCTCATTTTGTGAGCATAGTTATGGGGCTGGGATAGAACAGGCCTCCTATTGGCATAGGCCTCACAGAACCCAAGGTTCCTAGCACACTGAATAAGGATGGCCTCCTTCTCACCTTTCATATTCTGCAGGTCAGAACACGGGGAGTCATTTCCCTCTTCAGCCTCACAGTCCCACTCTGTGCTGACCTTTCTCCCCCAATCTGTGATCCCTCCTCTATGGCCCTGAAGAGACACTCGAAGCTAGGTGACCCCACATCAATGATCCCCGACCCCTCCTCACCTGAGGAACTTGCAGACTCTGGCCTCTGGGTCTCCTTTGCTGCTGCTATAGCCAGCTGATGGATTGCAGCCACTGCTGCTGATGAATGCTGCTGCTATTGCCTAGTTCTGGCTATCCGGGAGTTCTGCACAGAAGAAATGCGGGTCTCCCTGGTCTGGCAGATGGTGGTCTGAAAGTAAACAACTGGTCACTGCCCCATCGGCGCCCTAGGCTCATGTCTATCTTCCCAGGAAGCTATAGACATACGCATCTCCATAGTGAATCCTGTCTCCCAAGTCACTAGCAGGATTCTGGGCTGGCAGTAACTTGGGCTCTCGTCTCAGGAGCATCTCCCTACAATGGCCACACCCACTCCAGGCATGCAGCTTCGCAGTAACATTCTGCATCTTCCACATACCAGGCTGAGATATTCTGTGTCCTCATCACTGCACAGCACTAGGCTCCCATGGGGTGCTAACCGTACTCCAGTATCGTTTAGCATTCGGGTTCTGCAGTTCAGTCAGCCTCTCTGTATATCCACCACCTCTCACAGCAGCTCCGGTGCCCCAACTCACTCCAGCCGCCTTTAGTAGTATACTGCTCCAGGTAGCAGTCCAAAGATTTCACCTCCCCTGCATAAGATGGGTGCTGGCTCTGTATGCAGAACACGTGCAAACGAAAAAAGTCCAGACAGACTCACTCCAATGTAATACCTTGAATAAAAGACAGTCCATACAGTGAACAGAGTAAAGGAATGATAGCTAACACGTTTCACACCCCTTACTTGTGTGACTAAGCACCTGTCAATCAAGGTTACATTGGAGTGCGGCTGTGCGGACTTTTTTAGTTTTCACTCCGGCATCCGCCATCTTGCTGCTCCTCACACGTGGCTCTTCCTCGGAAGTGGAAGTGACATCACAGCTCCTCCCCACTCATCGAATTGGCCAACTCTGGGCGGTGACTCCACCCACTTTCCCAGACTGGCTCACTTACTCATGACTGAAAACACTGAAAACAGACCATGCTGAAACACCTTTTCCGCCACTAGCAAGCCATGATGTAGCGCAAATAGCAACACACATATCCACAGCACTCTTCCCGGTCTCCCAACAGGCTTTGATGGCGCACACACTCCAGTGTCTAGAATTAACTCCCTCACTGCCACTCGTCATCTCAGTAATAACAGTCTCTGCTGTAGTACTTTTTCTGCTGTTAACAAGCCGTGCTGTAACACAGATGGCAACGTTTGGCAACAGATGCCGCATCATGATCATCCTCAGGGGCCCCTGCAGTCAAACTTTGCTGCAACTTTTATCTGGAGGTATCTTTAATAACAACTAAATATACTCTACTTGGGTATATGTGAACAATTCCACAGGACTCTTGTTGGGCCTTTTGCTGATAATACCGGTTTGTACATTGGATGTATGTACTATTAATAATCCTTTCTTATACAAAACTTGCATTTTTTTCCATACTGGTGTGCATCTATATGCTTATGGTTAATGTTATATGCTGGTTGCAGTAGTTCCTCTGCTCCCAATTACTTTGATTAGATTACTGGTTAATTTCCCACGAAGGGAATCACTTCTGTTCACAGAGGCCCTGTCCTGAAAGGAGGCACTGCCAACTTTATTATCAAATCCACTCTTTCATTTAGCAAGGTTTTTGTTCTTTTATATCTTATAGGTTTAGCCCAATACCACCTACCCACAAAAAAAGATGTCTATTGAGTTTTATTTCCTAATCTGAACCTCTGCTCTCTGAAGATACATCTGTATCTATTCATTAAGCAGAGCTCCACCCAAAAGGGGAAATTCCGCTTTAAGGAGTTGTCCTCCGCTCCTTTTGAAGAATTGGCACTTTCGAGGAGCGGGGGGGGGGGGGGGCGGCTCGTTTTTGACAGGTACCCCTTTCCACTTCCGCTCCAACCGCCTAGACAATCGGAAGTGGAAGTTCTCCGCCCTCCTTCCCTCCTGCAGTCTTTTGGGACACGTGACGGGTTCCAGAAGATTGCCTGTCCATTCACGATGCGCTGCTGTGAAGTCACAAATTGTCAAAGCTGGGTGCCCATAGTGAATATGCTGGCGCCGATAAAAGAAGTCAGTGGGTGAAACTGGCAGAGGAGAGCACACTGCTGGATCGTGGGAAAGGTGACTGGCTGTTTTTTTAAAAGTCAGCAGCTACTGGTTTTGTTTCACAGGAGATTGGAACTCCTCTAATACGTCTAGGTGGTAAAATATAATCTGGTTAGGTAATTTTTTGTTTCAGATTAGAAATAGAAACCATAAGCTTCAACTGTTACAATTGTTATGAATTTGTGAAATGAACAAATATTGTGATTTCTTGATATGTGAACTTTACCATTTCACACTTTGCTTAATCACTGAAATGTTTTTACTTACTGGAATTCACTGTCCTGTGACCATAGTTGGTGCCTCTTTTGGAAGTTTGGAACAGTGATCCACTACTGCAGTCATACTGCCCTTGCACGCCTCAGGACTGTGTGAGAACCCTGCCAATGGGAAGTACCCATGTCACCAGGCAGCAATATGAGCACCAGGGGCAGCCTGTCCATTGAGGGCGCGCAGGCGCCACCCCCCATCCATGCATCTGGCCCCTTTCAGGACGCCGGATGCATGGATTCCAATGCGGGGTGGGTGGTTTTTTGAAGCACCAATTAGAGCCAGAGGCTCTAATAGGCTTCAAAATAGGGTGGGCTCGGGGAACTGAGAATGCATCTGGAGCCCACCCAGGTGTGTGAGAATAGTGAATGAATATACCCTATTCTCACACTGAATAGCCTCTCCGCCAGTCAGGAAGCGTGGATCTGAGGCCCGTTTCCTGATTGGCTGAAAGGAAAAGCGTTCTGATTGGCCTCCGAGGAGGAGGGAGGAGACGGAAGCCACTGAGCAGGGGAAGGAGGAGCTGCTCATGATGCCAGCGGGGGAGAGCCGGGGAAATCGCCGTACCTGCCACTGATGAGTACCTTCCCATTCTGCAGTAATGGAAGAAAAGAGACCTGGGATCCAGCGTGTCATATGACTACTGATTCAGGTAAGTATTTAGGGCATTTGTGATTCAGTGATAGCAGCTGAGGAGGCCGACAATGGACACAGTGAAAGAGGCTGAGCGGGCCAACCCTGTATACAGTGAGAGTGGCTGAGCAAATGGGCAGTGGTTAAGCGGACCCACACTGGACGCAGTGAGAGCGGCTGAGTGTGACCACACTGGACAGTGTGGGCTGAGCTGCCATGAGCTGAGTGGGAAACTGGCAAAGCAGAGTGACAGGGGTGTGAATTGGGGACCCTCCCCCCACTGCGGTGAGGGACAGGATTCTTTAAATCAGAGGCAGTGAGAGTGATGCTGTGGGAGCACTGTGAGTACTGGAGTATGGTAACCCGGGGTCCTGTGAGTACTGGGGTATTGTGACCTGGGGAAACTGTGAGTACTGGGGTATTGTGACCTGGGTCCCTGTGAGTACTGGGGTATTGTGACCTGGGAGCACTGAGAGTACTGAGGTATTGGCACTGAGAGTACTCAGGTATCAGGTACTCAGGTCACTGGGGGTACTCAGGTATTGTGACTGTTGCACTATGAGTACTGAGGATATAGAGGGCCATGAAGTTATTGATCAATGATCAGGAGCAAAAGAATAGGATGCCGAGAGCCATATGATTAGTGAGTGGGAGGAGAGGATGCTGGGGGCAAGGTGACCAATAAGCAGTTAGGATAGGATGCTGCAGGCTGTGTGATCATTGAGCGGGAAGAGAAGGATGCCAGGGGCCAGGTGACCAGTAAGCAGAAGAGGACACCAGAGGCCATGTAATCAGTGAGCAAGCATACAGGACGTCAAAGACCGTGAGATCTGTGAGCTGGAGCATAGGGAAAAGAAACTGGGGGACAGCTGAGTAGGAGCTCAAGACAAGGATGCTGGAGGCTGTGTGACCAGAGAGTGGGAGCAGGAGTAGCAGACGCCCAGGACAAGGTGATCAGTGAGTGGGAGCAAGAGGAGAGGACGCTGGAGATTGTTTGATCAGTGAGCAGAAGCAAAGGCCGCCATTTCCCTGCATTATCACTATCAAGTTAGTGGGAAAGATGTTCAAGAAGAGTGGCAATGCAACTCGGTGCACATCCTGCACCATGTATAAGTTCCTTGAACAACCGTTCCAGGGCGAATACTGCTGCGCAGAGTGTGAGCAATTTGTTTCTTTGAAAACCCAAATCCTGAATCTAAGACAGCAACTGGCAACACTGTAAAGCATTGTCAACTTTAAAGGAAGCTTGGACCATACCCGTCAGGTGCTGGCAGAGGCCAGTACAGAGGTAGATGGAGATATGGAGGTGCAGGCACCAGAAGATTGTAGATGGGTGATAGTTAGACATGGTTGAGAGAAAAGTGTTAGAGAGCCAGTCCTGAGCTGACACATCCTAATAAATAAATTACGCCCAGTTGCGTGATGTTGGGGAGTCAAGGAGTGGCATTATTGGAGTAAAGTGACTCCCCTAGCTGCCAGGGGAACATTTCCGCCAGTGAGGATGGGGGCAAGATCATAAGAAAGGATAGACAGATACTGGTTGTTGGGGATTCAATTATCAAAAGGATAGATAGGGAAATCTATCACAAAGACCGTGATTGCCAAACAGTCTGTTTAATGGGCACTTGTGTTTGACACATCATGGCTTGGATGGACAGATTGTTGGGTGGGGCTGGGGAAGACCCAGCTGTCATGGTACACATTGGTACCAACGAGGGAACAAAAGTACTTTATGGCCTTAGGAGCTATATTAACCAGTTGCCGCCGTGGATTGACGGTGGCAACATGGCTCTCCTGCGCGAACCTCCGTCACCTCACGGAGACCGCAGGAGTGAGTATTGTGGACGCTTGGGTGCTCACATGCTAGTGGAGGAGCCAGTGAGCGGCTGGGGCTGATTCGATGTCCGCCGGCCACCCTCAATCGCTCCCCGGCAGTGACAGAACGGGGATCCATGTATGTAAACAAGTGGATCCCTGTTCTGACAGGGGAGAGGAGAGTGATCTATGTTCCCTGTATATGGGAGCACCTATCACTCTCCTCCCCCAACACAGTTAGAAACACCTAGCAGAGAACACAGTTAACCCCTTGATCGCCCCCTAGTGTTAACCCCTTCCCTGCTAGTGACATTTACACAGTAATCAGTGCATTTTCATAGTACTGATCGCTGTATAAATGCCAATGGTCCCAAAAAAGTGTCAAAAGTGTCCGATATGTCCGCCAGAATGTCGCAGTCCCGATAAAAATCGCAGATCGCCACCATTACTAGTAAAAATAAATAAATAAAACCGCCATAAATTAATTCTCATTGTTTGTAAACGCTATAACTTTTGCGCAAACCAATCAATATACGCTTATGGCAATTTTTTTTACCAAAAATATGAGGAAGAATTTATATCGGCCTAAACTGATCAATACATTTTTTTTATATATATTGTTTTTGTATATGTATTATAGCAGAAATATTGTTTTTTTTTCAAGGTGGAGTGGAAGCTCTGTTGGGTTATAAAATGCCCAAAAAGTTAGAGGAACTTTTAAACTAGGTGGTGATGGGGAGAGATTAGAAAAAGTTATTCCAGGCAGTGAGGGAAAATCAGAGGGTGCCACTGTGGTCAGTGTTGGTAGGGTAGCTAGAGTGCCTAGAATCAATGCACGGAAGCTGACAAAATCCTATTGCAGCCTCAAAATGCTTGGGGAGAAAATAAGATGTGCTTGTACAAAATTAAAAGGCATGTTCACAAATGTTAGGAATTTGGGGAAGAAAATCACAGAACTGGAATTACTGATACTTGAGGAGGATTTCAACTTTGTCTGAGTATCAGAAACCTGATTTGACAGCTCCCATGACTGGCTTGCAACTGTTCAAGGGAAGGTTGCCCCCTGTACCGGAGGGACAGGGTAGGTCGAAGAGAGGGAGGGGTGTGCATGTACATTAAGAGTGATTTCATAAGAGGGAATATGAGGGATGACATTATTAATGGGGCAAGGGAGGAGGTGTAATCCTGGTGGCTGGAGCTTAAAGCAAAAAAAAAAACAAAACAAATAGGAAATAATTAGTGGGTGTATGCTGCAGGCCCCAAACCTGAAGGATGAAGAGGAGGCCAGTCTCCTCTCACAGACAGAAAAGGTGGCAAGGCAGGGCAATGTTATGATGGGGGACTTCAATTATCCAGATTGACTGGGCAAACAGGACTGCTCAGTCATCTTAGGCCCCTTTCACACATACGGACTGTTTGTCAGTTTTTCATCCATCCGTTGATGGATGAAAAACGGGCATCAATGCATCTCTATGGAAAAATGGATGACAACGGATGATCAACTATTTCCATCTGTTTTCATCCGCTTCCATCAACATCTGTTTTTTTCAACGGATGAAAGCCCTATTTTTCATCCGTCGAAAAAACGGATGGGCCGAAAAACGGATGTAAACTGACAGATGGTCAGTTTTTCATCTGTTTTTGCATTGGTAGTGGATGTAAAAAAAACTGATGACCACGGATGAAAAATGGATGAAAAAACTGATGAATAACTGATGAGCACTGATGAAAAATGGATGAAAAAACAGATGAAAAACTGAAGAATACTTCATCCGTTTTGACGTGACTGAACTTATGAAATGAACGGCCCGTATGTGTGAAAGGACCCTAGGCTCATCATTTCTTGAATATCTTGCAGAACAATTCCATGCGTCAATAGGTGGATGCCCCAAATAGAATTAAAAATAAAGCTCTGCTTCAACTACTACTTACAAACAACACAGAGCTGATTGCAGATGTGGAAGTAAGGGAGACATGAGGGTAGGACAATAACATTAACTTTCAAGAGAGCCAACTTTATCAAACTGCACTTCATACCTCACAACATTTAATGGGAGGATATTCTAGACACAAAAACCATGGAGGAAAAGTGGGAGTGCTTTAACCACTTGACCACTGGGCACTTAAACCCCCTTAACAACCAGACCAATTTTCAGCTTTCAGCGCTCTCACACTTTGAATGACAATTACTCAGTCATGCAACACTACTCTCGCGACTTTCGACTTTTAACCAGACCAACAATTCCCCCAAATTCACGGGTCACCAGTTCACCAATTTCGTGAGGGTGAAAAGGAGGTACCAA
>BLSH010134809.1:186273-199962 GCA_018402905.1 Glandirana rugosa
GGGTATTTAGAAACGAGGTATGGTCGACTGCACAAGGAAAAAACGGTAGAACCCCACTTCGAGAACCTCTACATCCAAACCAGTCTCACCCCTCCACTGCGGATGCGCCAACCAGGACCTCACTGGCGTCCAGCTTCCAGCAGATTAGGGCCGCCCGCTCTCAGCTGGGCTTCTGGCCAGCGCACATTTTTCCATCCAGTCTTCAGCGCTTGCTCTGTTCATACTCCATACCCTGCTCTCATCTGGGGCCTATTGGAGGGACGTATTCTCATGGCTACGGGTGACCACCTTACGGTAGGGAATCTTCAGGGAGACAAACCGATACTTTGTCCATATGGAGGATGGCAAAAAAGGAACACGTCAGCTGGTATGGAGCAAAGATTTATGGGAGAGGGGTCCTATAGGGTAGTTGTGGAGGCGGGGCCTTACCCACATGTATGCTGCTATAGGAGTCTGTCAGGAAAACGGTATTTACTCAAGTGATCTGTCTAGGCTTTACAAGTGGTAATATATCTTAGAGAATATGCCACTGACATATCCAATTTATGTCAAGTATACGTTATTCTCAGGTTAAGATAATATGCTTAGTGCTAAATGACTTGGTGGTCATTATGTTTGTTATAGACTCAATACTATGACAAAAGTTTGCCTTTGTGGTGCGGCGCGGGGGTAGCTGTGCCTGACCCGCGCCCCCACTACCGAACATATAATGTCAGAGGCCTATTGGGTGCTTGGCCTCTCTTTGGAAAACAACCAAACAGGTCTTGCAATACGGGGCTTATCATAGTGGACTACTTTGGTGCAGTCCCTGACATTCATTGATGGGCTCCCATAGATTCCTGCCTTAACTTTTTACCCTTCAAATATGCTATCATTAATAACTGCTTGTTTACGGTTTATGATGTCTGAACCATATTGCACTTTTTCTTGTAATGTTTATACTGTTATTTTGAAAACTGAATAAAAAGATTGAAACAGAAATGTAGCCATCACAGATTGCCAAATGTTACAAATAAGTGTCCCCTCCTATATTTGGTCACTACCAGCACAAGCTGACCTATGTGATGCCTTTCCCCAATGTCATAGAAGTCCTCTTTTGTACATGATTGTGTATAATTGAACATTATTTGAAAGATAGCCTTCTTTAAAAAGCGTTTGTTAACCCCCCCAAAAAAATGCTGCTCCTGTCTTTTTAATGTGCAATTAGCAGCATGGTGAATTCTCTTTTTAACCGCTTCAGATCCACGCTATAGCCGATTGACAGCCACAGCGCGGATCTGAAATGCCGGGAGGCCGTCAATCGACATCCTCCCCTTTTGCTCGTGCCGGGCGCACTCTCGCCGCCACCTCATGCCGCGTGAGCATGCCCACGGGTCCGCCGATCCCTGCACAGAGAGCCAGAATGGGGAGCCGCCGATGTAAACACGGTCTCCCCGCTCTGTGAGGGGGGGCATGACAGATCTACTGATCACTGTGATCGGATCAGTTAGATCTGTTATGTCCCTGTTAGCCCCGCCCCCACACAGTTAGAACGCATACAGGGAACACATTTAACCCCTTCACTGCCCCCTTAGTGTTAACCCCTTGCCAGCCAATGACATTCATATAGTAATCAGTGTCTATTTTTAGATCTGATCGCTGTATAAATGTCATTGGTCCCAAAAAAGTGTCAAAAACGTCAGACATGTCCGCCGCAATATTGCAGTCCCGATACAAATCGCAGATCCCTTCCATTACCAGTAAAAAAATAATAATAATAAAAATGCCATAAACCAATGTCCATAGTTGGTAGGCGCTATAACTTTTGTGCAACCCAATCAAAATACGCTTATTGCAATTTTTTTTACCAAAAATATGTAGAAGAATATATATCGGTCTAAACTGATGAATAAATTCGTTTTTTTATTTTTTATTTTTGGATATTTATTATAGCAAAAAGTAAAAAATATTGTTCTTTTTTCAAAATCTTCACTCTTTGTTTGTTTATAGCGCAAAAAATAATAACCACAGAGGTAATCAAATACCACCAAAAGAAAACTCTATTTGTGGGAAAAAAAGGATGCCAATTTTGTTTGGGTACAATGTCGCACGACCGCGCAATTGTCATTCAAAGAGTGACAGTGCTGAAAACTGAAAATTGGTCCGGGCAGGAGGGGGGTTTAAGTGCCCAATAAGCAAGTGGTTAAATTATCCCTCTGTATCCCCTAAAATACCAGTTTGATAATGCCAGCCCATGACTTCCCCCTGTGTACTGACTCCCCTTGTATATAGCTTATCTTGAGAACCCCGTGGTCTATGCAGGCTATGTCACTCCCAGCTCTCCTTTTTCCTGTGCGCCTGTCTTCAACTCCCTCTCCTCTCCCCTCCCTCTTCCTCTCATAGCTTCTCCTCCCTGCCCTCATAATTAACTGTAAAAGCTCCTATTTCCTCTGTAATAAAATAATAATTTCCCTGCGTCAGTGTTATATTAGAAATATTCTTATCTGTACAAATAACACAGCAGGGCTCTCTCCAGCTGACATCAGCAGCAGTGTTCAACCCCACCCTCAGGAACTTTGAGCTGAGAGAGAAAAGCTGAAAAACGACAACTGATCCTAGTAAGAAGGTGTGTTATCTATACAGAGAAGTATATATATATGTTATAACACAGACACAGGGCACTTTCATGTTATAATACAGAGCGGGTGGGAACTTTTTATACAAGTGGCTTAACAAACACTTTAATCATTATGTGATCTGACAATTGTTAAAAGACAGGCACTCTCGTGTAAACACACCTGTGGTACTTACAGAACTTTGAGGGAGGTGGCCATTCCACAGCTCACAGTTGCTGTGCGGTTAAAGTCATCTTGAGGCTGCCATATCACTACTGAATTTTTGTTATTTTGAACTGTTTTATGCCTAGATGCATTTAAGGGAAGAAGGCAAAAGTCAGAGCACCTGGAGTCCACATGCAACACTTTGCAAAGCTAGGCTCCTGTGCAAGGCTGGCCAAGGCTTGTTGTATGCATTTTTACCTCCTCTAATATGTTAGGTGTGTAGTTAGTCCCAATTCTATTGCATTACCCAGATATCTGTGCTGCCTATATGCTGTTGTGCACTATTCAAAGATAAGAAACCAAAGTAGATAGCTGAATAATGTTAAGTTTAGTTATGTTTTGTTTTTTTGTTTTTACAAAAGGCCCTTACCGTGGTCATATTTGGTTACAAAACTTATAAACATAGAAAAAACTTTAAAGTGGATCTAACAGGCCAGAACTGCTCACTGTCTCGGACCTCAAATTGTGGATAGATCAGGGGATTATACACCTGCATCAAGTCTTGACCCCTGACGGACCCAAACCCTTTCAGACCCTGAAAGAGAAATTTGCGTTATCCAACAGTATGCTCTTCAGGTTCCTACAGTTAAGGCATGCCCTCGCCTCACAGTTTGTTTCGGGCTACCCTCAACTGACCCATCCCGAGGTGCTCTCCATTCTACAAGGAGATGACCCCAAGCAACTCATACCAAATATATACCAGACCTTACACCGGCCCAGCACTGCCCACCTGGCATATGGAGTTAAGACCAAGTGGGAGGTTGACATGGGGGGCATAGAAGATGAAGACTGGGAAGAAATTATGGAGGGGGTCAGGCTAGTTTCTCCCAAGATTTCAGATCGAGTAACACAACTATATGTCTTACACGGAGCATACCTGATGCCCCAAAGACTGGCAAAGTATCAGCCTGATAGAAATTAACTGTGCCAGGTGGCACCAGGCACTTTCTACCACCTCATCTGGGCATGCCGGAAAATCCAAACCTTTTGGCTTCAGATAGTAAAATTTTTACACAATACTATGGGCTCACCTGTCGCTCTAGACTCCAAGCTCTGCATTCTTGGCCTGCTCTCAGATCTGACCACTGATAAATCTACCACAACGTTTATTAGAGAAACTCTATTTCTGGCAAGAAAGACAATAGCAAAAATGTGGATGCAGGCAGCCCCCCCCCCCCACCCCTCAGGAATGGATAAGGGACGTAAATAATATCCTACCCTATATGAAACTGATCTACTTACACAGGGGATGTCCCCACAAATATAATAAGATATGGGACAGATGGCTCTCTAGCTCCAATAGGTGCTCTGAATAGATTGGCGAGTGTCAGAGAGTGTATAACACATGGAATCTAATATCTACATGGTGCAAGCGGGTTTTGATATTTTGGTGATATATTTTAATATCAAGACGAAGCACCGAGTGGTTCACCGATCCATAGTCCGTATGGTATGGGTATCACATAAGGTACTATGACTACAGGGATTGCTGTTGCTGTTCCCATATGGACATCATGTATGTATCTTGCTGTCTCTAAGACATCCACTGGCTATAACATTTACAATGTCTGTATATTGTCTGTGATTTGCAGTTTTTTTCTCAATAAAACCTGTTTCCTGATTTAAAAAGTGGATCTAATAGCCTCAGATGATACACAGAGATGAAACAAATCTCCCTACATACGTTTTACATGCATATCTGCTGTCTTCAGCTTTATACACTCTTTAGAAAGTTCACATTGTGTTAGAGATTTTCTCTTCCTGTTCAGCACTGAGTGAGAAGTCTGGGCATACAGCCAAGACAGCTGATTGGAGGGAAGGCACACACCCCTTCTCCACATAGGCAGACATTCTCAGAGCTGTTCTGTGAATAGTTTAGCTGTCTGCTAATCTATTTATAGCAACCTCCCGACACAAAATTCTGCCTGGTTTTTATCTCAGTTGACAGAGAACTTGTCAGAAGTTGTCATGCTGATAACAGAAGAACGGAGTAGGAGAAAGCCACAGGACTTGATGCTTTAAAGAGAGATAATGAAACACTGCAGATATACTGTATGTGCTCAGCTCAAATTTCATGACTCGGGTTTACATCAACTTTAAGCAAAAGGTGTCACTGGTGCCTCCTCATTCTCCCACATCCACTTAGGGTTTTAACCAGATTTTCATGACCTTGTAACGTGACCCTATCCTCTGTTTAAATTTGAGCATACTATGCTGTCACCACTCGAGTATTGAGTCTGTGCTCATTGTGAACTATTAAATCAGTGTTTGAGCTACTGAAGTTGTTTTTAGCCTTAGCAATGCACCCCCATGTATTGTCTGTATCCCATTCAGGTCTGCGCTGCACCAATAGGCCAAATGTTCGCTAGAACCCAACCTGATTTCCACTGTACTTGAAGTCCAGCCACCACTGCACCTGCAGCCTAAGTCACAGTTGCACTCCAAACTGGCCTCCACTGCACTGACAGCCCAGCCATTGCAGCACCCACAGCCAAAGTTACCACTGTACCCACGGTACAAACACCACTGCACCCTCAGCCTCAAACTGGCCTCCACTGCACGTGAAACTCAGCCATCGCTACATCCACAGCCAATGTTACCAATGTACCCACAGTCCAGCCTCTACTGCACCCGAAGCCTAGGGCTGGCCATACACTCTTGAAGTGCTGGATTCGGCAGCTGTTTAGCTGACAATTTCTTGCCTGGCTCCTTCGAGCTTTAGATTGAGAGATGGGGGGGGGGGGTGCTACCAACAGAGCCGCCCATGCCTCAAATTTGTCCAGTTCATCAAGAACTGGCCAACATTTGCTTCATGTATTGTTAACTTATCTCACTGTTGCACCCCAGCCTGGTCACCCTTGCAACCACAGCCCAGCCACTGCTGTACCCACCCGCATTACGGCCAACACTACACCCAAACCTGTTATCTGCTGCATTTGAAGCCAAAATTTAGCAGCATACAAAGCTTCTGCCTTTGCTTCTCCCTCAGGCACCACTGCACCTCAGCTTCATCCACAGTCTCTACTGCACTTTATCTGCCCCTACAGCTTCCACAGCACCTCAACTGACATGCAGCCTCCGCGGTGCCCACAGTTTCTGCTGCATCTGAACTCCACATCTCCACTGCACCATTCCAACATCTTCAACCTCATGCCTCACTGATTTAGCAGATCCTCGTTACTCAGCATCTTTCCTCCTCTACTTCTGTGAGCATCGGTTGAGAAACCAGTTGGGTAGCCTGTAGCTAAGCCCAAACCCCCATGAGGAGGTATCTTGCAGAGCATCAACTACTTCTTAGATTTCATTCCACTCTCAGAAAAATGAGCTGCACAGATAGGCAAGTTCCTAATCATGGATTATGGCAAAATAATAACAAAATTAATAAAAAATTGTAATCTACCCAATTTTTAACAAACTAATATATACATGTATTTACAAGGCCCTTTGTAAGCATTCTGCAAGTGCTTGGTGAGGATGTGGATGACTCATCCCTGCTGGGGTGTTTCCTCACCAGAGGATCAGCATTAGTAGCAGGTTCAGAAACAAAAGAGCTTTAATAAAAAGGGAAGTCAAAATCCTAAACACAAAAGTGTCCTCATGCAATAATATAGCTTACAGGCTGGGGTTATTTGTGATGAAATCCCCCTACACAACATAAATTGCCTCTGGTCCAATAACAGCCTCCACATTAACACCTCCATCCCTACCCATTTATGAAACAGGCAGCCAGTGGACTGTGTGTTATTTTTCATGGTTCTGAAAAACAAAAGACCTAAAATAAATTTTACATTAACGTTACCATCACAGAGCAATTCATTATAAATATGGAAAATGTTAAAAGCAAACATCTGTTAACGATCACTAGTAATTGTTATTGGCCAGGGTGGCTGAACAGACTACCCAATGTGGTCATGTTGTGTGTCTGCACAATGTCCTATACCTCTGAATGGCCAGCCAAAGAATGCAAACTGACTATGATAACACGGATCAGCTTTGTATGATTAGTTTAGTACCAGGTGACTGGTAGAATCAACCAGGTACTTCAGATGGAAGAAGTACATTAAATGATAGACTACCATTTTTAAAATAAAGCACTGTGTAAACTGTTGGCGCCATAGTAATCCTTTATAATGATAATAATAAATACACATGTGAACACATAGGAAAAACAATATTTAGGGCCATGTACACATTAATGGTGAATAACAAATTACCAATGTGGAGAAGAGCAAAGTCAAGGGCAGACATGTACAATCAATCTAGTGTTCCTTATCAAGAATGAGATATTTTAAGAAGAATATGGTACTAGAAGAGTCAAGAAAGCAGTCATTCACCATGAAGGAAATACAGGTGGGACTAAAGTAATCAAAGGTAGAAGTAACTGAGACCAGCAGGTAAAGCAGACCTTCACTCAAATATAAAACTTGGCATAAATTCTTATTATACACCCTCACAGTTACATATTTACATGTATTTGTTTATGAAAGGAGGTGGGAAGTACCTTTTTTGCTGGTGCTTCTGTTCACTTCTGTATTCCTCGCCAGGGGAAGGACACATGCATAATGGTGCTTCAGCTGCCATCTTTGAATTGAGAGACAAGTGTCACTTCCTGATTGCTCAGCTAGCTCCCAAATGCGGAACGTGAGCGCGCACCATCAGAGGCGCGCTCACTGTGTAGAGGGGGAGCCAGGGAGCGGGTAGGGCAGACTCTATGTCCGCCAGCAACCCGCAATTGCTTCCCCGCAGTGAAAGAATGGGATCTGCGTGTGTAAACACACGGATCTCCGTTCTGACAGGGGAGAGGAGAGTGATCGCATGCTTCCTATATATGGGAGCAGCAATCACTCTCCTCCCCCACTCAGCCCAGCCCCCATACAGTTAGTAACACATCCCAGGGAACACAGTTGACCCTTTGATCCCCCCCTAGTGTTAACCCCTTCCCTGCCAATGACATTTACACAGTAATCAGTGCATTTTCATAGCACTGATCGCTGTATAAATGTCAATGGTCCCAAAAAAGTGTCAAAAGTGTCCGATATGTCCACTGCAATGTTGCAGTACCGCTAAATATTGCAGATCGCCGCCATTACTATTAAAAAATAAAAAACACATAAATTAATTCTCATCGTTTGTAAACGCGGCAACTTTTGCGCAAACCAATCAATATACGCCGATTGCAGGTTTTTTTTAACAAAAATATGAGAAAGTATATATCAGCCAAAACTGATGAATAAATTAGTTTTTTATATTTCTTTTTGGATTTGTATTTTGGCAAAAAGAAAGAAATAATGTTTTTTTTTTCAAAATTGTCACTCTTTGTTTATAGCAATGAACAGAAGTGACGCAGAGGTGATCAAATACCACCAAAAGAAAGCTCCATGTTTGGGTACAGTGTTGCATGACCGTGCAATTGTTAGTTAAAGTGACGCCATGCCAAATCGCAAAAAGTGATCTGGTCCTAAAGGGGAAATTCCTTCCGGGGCTGAAGTGATTAAAGCCTCTTGTGGCCTGGTTTCCTCTCTTACAGCATTTGGATTGTCTGCGTCTATTTGTATTTGCGTGTCACTTTGTTGCAGTGTCATGTGACAATGATGTGGAATTTCCTACAGTTTAAAGTGTTTGTGTTAGTTAGTGAAATTTTTAACACACTAAAGATTCATTTACAATTATCCTACTAATGGTTACCTTGTTTGTGTATTTGTGTAGAATTCTGTTTTCCTATTGATATTCACTGTACCCCACACCACTAGATATGGACTGAATGACCCCCGGTTCGGTTTGTGGCAGAACTTACGAACATCGCAAACGTTCGGAGCCGAATAACGAACCCCATTGAAGTCTATGGGACTCGAACTAGAAAAATCAAAAGTGCCCATTTTGAAGGCTTATATGCAAGCAATTGGGCATACAATGGTTATGGGGGTCTGGGTACTGTCCTGGGGGACATGTATTAATGAAAAAAAAGTTTGTGAAAACATCATTTTATAAAGCCAAAAAAATTACATTTTCCCTGCAAGCTTTCTGTATTTTGTAAACAATGGCTTGGTAGGCCAGTCTGCATGAGAAGGCCACCATTTAGTGCACTTGGAACAAGATTAGAGATTTTTTGGACAAATTCTGGTGTCTCTCGCAGACTTTGGATAGAAGTAACAGGTGAGATGTGGTCTTTGGGTGTTGGTGGTGCCTTCACACCGTAACCCTATAGAGGTACCCTTGATGAAAGCAAGAATTGGCCTTGCTGTAAAAAATGTAAATGAAATGCACCTGTCAAACAGGTGTGGAAAAATTGGTCTTTGGGTGTCGGTGGTCCTTCACACCATGTACTACTTCCAAGAATTCTAGGGATGGAAAACCATCTGTTAAGGGTTGGCGTATATCTTACCCTGCTTCAATGCCTCCAAAACTGTCATAATCCTCCTCCCTCTGCTCCAAAACTGTCATAATCCTCCTCCCTCTGCTCTTGGGTGTTGTGTGGCGTTCCAAGAATGGTGTCTGCATAAAGCGGGCCTTGAGAGGAAAGGAAGTCCTCCTCTTCCTCCCGCTGCTCTGCCTCGAGTGCCCTGTCTCTAACGCCACGCAGAGTCTGCTTCAGCAGGAACACAACAGGGATTGTGTCACTGATGCATGCATTGTCACTGCTCCACATCTTTGTCGCCTCCTCATGGTGATAGTATAGTGCATGCATCTCTTATCAGCAGCCATTGGCGTGGGAAAAAAAGCAGAGCCTGTTGTTGTGCCATACTCACACAGGTACTCATTAACAGCCCTCTGCTGTATGTGCACTTGCTGCAGCTATGCCAAAGTCGAGTTCCATGTCACAAACAGGCAGTTTATGGGCAGGTGGAATTCCCGCTGAATTTCAACCAGCTGAGCACTGGCTGTGTATGACCACCTGAAATGGCTACAGACTCTTCTGGCCTGCTTTAGCAGAACTTCCAACCCTGGGTACCTGCTTAAGAAACTCTGCACCGCCAAATTGAGGACATGTGTCAACTTTCCCTTTCTAAGGGCAGACAGGTTTGTGCCACACCCCCATTCCTGGCTCCATCTGGCCTGACGTGAACTACCTCTGGGCCTGCCCTTGAAGAGCTGCAAGAATCTCTGCTCTGGTGTAGCTCCTGTCCCCTACACAGACAATCTGAAGCACTCCATGGCACCATTTAGCCTGACTCTTGGATTAGCCCCTTGAACGCTTAGGTGGTACTGGTGGTTTATAGGACAATTCAGCAGAGGAGGGCATGGAGGAGGAGGAGGAGGTGGTATAGCTGACAAATCTTGCATCATCCCCACTAGCTGCAGCACTGAGCCCTGCCCTGCATCCTTCCGAGTTGCAAGCATTGTTACCCAGTCTACTATGAACGAAATATAGCTTCTCTGACCATGCTTGCTGGACCACGTGTCAGCAGTAACATGGACCTTGCAGCTGACTGCCTTGCCCAACGATGCCACAAAATTGCCTTCCATGTGATGGAACAGAGCTGGAATGGCCTTACGTGAAAAGAAATAGTGATTAGGAACCTGCCATTGTGGTACAGCACATTCTAAAAAATCACGGAAGGGGCAGAATAACACCAGATGGAAAGACAGGAGTTGTAAAGCCAGCAGCTTTGACAAGATTGAATTTAGATGCTGGGCAAGTGGGTAACAGTGACTGTATTTTTTGGTTTAGCTGCAGCAGATGGGGCAGAGAATTTAGCTTGCTATAATCTATAGCCGGTGGTGTGCTACTGGCAGATGTGCTGCAAGGACCTGTGACACCTTTTGCTATACCATCATCCCCTACAGTGTAGGCTGCTGAGAGGTCATCAAGTATAGCAGGGGTAGAGCAGAAAGGTGAGGAGTGAGAAGGAGCAAAATTGCATCCATTTTGTGTGGCTTTCAGGTGCTCTTGCCAGTGGGCTGAATGGTGGGAGGTTAAATGCCTTGTCAAGCATGTGGCACCCAAATGGCTGGTGCTTTTGCCTGCTATTCTGCAAGGCTCAGAAATTGCAACAGTGCGATCGGCTGTGCATGTGCTATAAAAGGCCCAGACAGCTGAGCTATGGGAAGTAGGCTGGGAGATAGCAGTTCCACAATCTGGTGGAATAAGGTGGCTGCTCTCTACTCTTCCATGATTTTTAAGGAAGATGATGCTCAAAGAGCAAAGGAGGAAAAACCGTCAGGGACTTTGAGGCTCCTTTCACACTGCTGCGACTTGAAAGTTGCGCGATTTTGATGCAATTTTGCGGGCGCGATATTGACGCAATTTCAGGGAATGCCTGTGTAAACTTGAGGTCTAAAGACCTCAACTCACATCAAAGTCGGACCAAAGTAGTACAGGGACTACTTTGAAGTCAGCGCGACTTAAAGTCACACAGATATGAATGGTTATTATTGGGAATCATGGGGTACGACTTGTCATGCGACTCTGATATCAAAAGTCGCAGGAAAAGTTCGCACAGTTATGGAAGGGGCCTGAGGCAGAAAAGAATAGATAATGGAGTTAAAAGGACAAAGCCAATTTATTAGTTTAAATGTTTAAAAAAAACCTAGACAAAGATCCATACAATGTAAATAACATACATAGTATAAATGCAACCCTCTAGTGAAGGGTACACTGAAAAAACATAGACTGTATAAGAAAATGTGTATATATATATATATATATATATATTATCTCACAAAAGTGAGTACACTCCTCACATTTTTGTAAATATTTTATTATATCTTTTAATGTGACAACGCAGAAGAAATTACACTTTGCTACAATGTAAAGTAGTGAGTGTACAGCTTCTATAACAGTTTAAATTTGCTGTCCCCTCAAAATAACTCAACACACAGCTATTCATGTCTAAACCACTGGCAACAAAAGTGAGTACACCCCTAAGTAAAAATGTCTAAATTGGGCCCAAAGTGTCAATATTTTATGTGGCCTTGCACTGCCTTAACCCTCTTGGGCATGGACTTCACCAGAGCTTCACAGGTTGCCACTGGAGTCCTCTTCCACTTCTACATGACGACATCACCGAGCTGGTGGATGTCAGAGACCTTGTGCTCCTCCACCTTCCGTTTGAGGATGCCCCACAGATGCTCAGTAGGGTTTAGGTATGGAGACATGCTTGGCCAGTCCATCCCCTTTACCCTCAGCTTCTTTAGCAAGGCAGTGGTCATATTGGAGGTGTCTTTGGGGTCGTTATCATGTTGGAATACAGCCCTGCGGCCCAGTCTCCGAAGGGAGGAAATCATGCTCTGCTTCAGTATGTCACAGGACATGTTGGCATTCATGGTTCCCTCAATGAACTGTAGCTCCCCAGTGCTGGCAGCACTCATGCAGCCCCAGACCATGACACTCCCACCACCATGCTTGACTGTAGGCAAGACACACTTGTCTTTGCACTCCTCACCTGGTTGCCACCACACACACTTGACACCATCTGCACCAAATAAGTTTATCATCAGACCATAGGACATGGTTCCAGTAATCCACGCCATTAGTCTGCTTGTCTTCAGCAACCTGTTTGTGGGCTTTCTTGTGCATTATCTTTAGGAGAGGCTTCGTTCTGGGACAACAGTCACGCAGGCCAATTTGATGTAGTGTGTGCTGTATGGTCTGAGCACTGACAGGCTGACCCCCCACCCCTTCAACCTTTGCAGCAATGCTGGCAGCATTCATATGTCTATTTCCCAAAGACAACCTCTGTATATGATGCTGAAAATGTGCACTCAACTTCTTTGGTCGACCATGGTGAGGCCTGTTCTGAGTGGAACTTGTCCTGTTGAACCGCTGTATGGTCTTGGCCACCGTGCTACAGCTTAGTTTCAGGGTCTTGGCAATCTTCTTATAGCCTATGCCATCTTTATGTAGAGCAACAATTTTTTTTTTCAGATCCTCAGAGAGTTCTTTGCCATCAGCTGCCATGTTGAACTTCCAGTGACCAGTATGAGAGCGTGAGAGCAATAACATCAAATTTAACACACATGCTCCACATTCACACCTGAGACTTTGTAACACTAACGAG
The DNA here is from genome assembly GCA_018402905.1 of Glandirana rugosa. Taxonomy (NCBI): domain Eukaryota; kingdom Metazoa; phylum Chordata; class Amphibia; order Anura; family Ranidae; genus Glandirana; species Glandirana rugosa. The sequence continues at coordinate 199,091 of BLSH010134809.1, forward strand.
TCCCATGACACCGGGGAGGGAAAATGTCTAATTGGGCCCAATTTGGACATTTTCACTTAGGGGTGTACTCACTTTTGTTGCCAGCAGTTTAGACATTGATGGCTGTGTGTTGAGTTATTTTGAGGGGAGAGCAAATTTACGCTGTTATACAAGCTGTACACTCGCTACTTTACATTGTAGCAACGTGTCATTTCTTCAGTGTTGTCATATGAAAAGATATAATAAAATATTTACAAAAATGTGAGGGGTGTACTCAGTTTTGTGATATACTGTATATGTATATCATACAACCAAAGAAAGGGGGGTACAACCCAACAGTCTGCCCATGAAGGCTGGTTCAGAAGATCCCAACAGATGACATGTTTCAGATTAAGAGATATACCTGTGCTCAGATCCCAATAGCTTGTACATGTAATGAACTACCAGGTGCTAAAGGGGTGTGACCACATGTTAACACTACAAATGCCAAATGGACCCTCTGCACACTGCTACACCCTTCACAGCAAACTATGCAATGTAAAACAGGGATATTTAGTTCACATATATTGCAATACATGTTTAAGCTGACCAACTCCGTCAAAGTAATCCCTCTTCTGACCAGTCCTACACTGCCTTGCCACTACAAGTGCTACGGTGGACACTATGCCAACCTGGGGCATAAAGACAAGATCGGGGAGAGCGACTAGGTTCAGATCTGGTCACTGACCTGTATATAACAGAAAAAGAGATATACCTGTGCTCAGATCCCAAGAGCTTGTACATGTAATGAACTACCAGGTGCTAAAGGGGTGTGACCACATGTTAACACTACAAATGCCAAATGGCCAGGTAAACCGTAAACATCACAATTGTACACCAGTGTGGGGAAATCG
>BLSH010134809.1:199972-229068 GCA_018402905.1 Glandirana rugosa
GGCCCCCCCCCGTAGCACCCATCGGCCGCCGTTAGCTCAGGCGGCGTGGGCGAGGGACCGGGGGGGCCTTGTGTCACTCGCGAGTGTGGGCGAGGGACCGGGGGGGCCGCGCGCGCGCGAGTGTCACGTGCTAGACCGTCGGCGGCAGCATACTGCCGCCAAACGGGTCGTCTCGGTAGAACAGCGGCAGTTGGACGCCAACTGCCAGCCGTTCACCAATTCGACTGGTTGAGGCAGTTTCATTAGGGAGAAGACCGGTCAGGATGTGACGGAACGGTGATGTTCACGATGCCACCTGTGGTACGGTTGGACTCCGTATTTCTGTTCTACCTCCTCTCGCTGATCCAAGTCTAGACCAGTGACTGGACATATATTGTCTTTTTCTCTATAGGGGGGGCCAGGGAGCGGGTGTGAGCGCTCACTGTGTTCCGGGGGGGCCAGGGAGCGGGTGCGGCGGACTCGATTGCCGCCGGCTACCCACGATGCCCCCCCCCGGATTAAAAGAACGGAGGTCCGCGTATGTAAACACGGATCCCCGTTCTGTGAGGGGGGAAGGACTGTGATCACAGCCTTCCTCTATATGGAAGCTGTGATCACTATCCTTCCCCTGCTAGGGCAGCCCACGCACAGTTATAACACGCCCAAGGAACACAGTTAACCCTTAGAGCGCCCCCTGCAGGTTAACCCCTTCACTGCCAATGGCATTTACACAGTAATCAGTGCATTTTTATAGCACTGATTGCTGTATAAATGCCAATGGTCCCAAAAAAGTGTCAAAATGGTCCGACATGGCCGCTGTAATATCGCATTACCGCTAAAAATCGCAGATCGCCGCCATTACTAGTAAAAAATAAAAAAAATAAAAACCACAGAAATTAATTCTCATCATCCGTAAACATGGCAACTTTTGCGCATACCAATCAATAAACACAGATTGTGATTTTTTTTATCACAAATATGAGGAAGAATATAAATCGTCCAAAACCGTTGAAAAAAATTGTTTTTTTATATTTTTTTTTTGGATTTGTATTTTAGCAAAAAGTAAGAAATTTTGTTTTTTTTTTTGCAAAATTGTCGCTCTTCTTTTGTTTATAGCGGCGATCAGAAATGACGCAGCGGTGATCAAATACCACCAAAAGAAAGCTCTATTTGTGGGAAAAAAAGGACTCAAATTTTCTTTGGGTACAACGTCGCATGACTGCGCAATTGTCAGTTAAAGTGACGCAGTGCCGAATCGTAAAAAGTGCTCCGGTCCTAAAGTGTGAAATCCTTCCGGGGCTGAAGTGGTTAAACATGTATTGCAATATATGTGAACTAAATAACTCTGTTTTACATTGCATAGTTTGCTGTGAAGGGTGTAGCAGTGTGCAGAGGGTCCATTTGGCATTTGTAATGTTTCAGATTAATTCCTTCTTCTAGGGACTGCCCATTGTGTGTATATTAAAGATGCACAGATCTCTATAAAGTAATAAAATCTCTGCAAAAAAAGAATAATAGCAGATGTAAATGAAATACAAGAAAAAGAGCCATATACAGCATAGCATGGTACATACAGCATACAATCAAGCCATTATATGCAAAACATGAATGCAAAAGGAAACAGTATTTTGTAGAGATGCACCGAAATTACCGCCAATGAAAATTATCAGCCGAAAACTGTTTTTTGGTATCGGCCTAAAAAAAAAATGGCCGTTCCTGAAAGGGGGCCCCCCCCCATTGCAGGCTGTCCATGTGTTATACAGAAGATGAGGAGTTTCACATTGCGCAGATAGTGAGGCTTGTAAGAGCAGCTCTGTGTGTGAAACTCTCATGTAATGTAACTGCATGCAGAGACCTGTCAAAACTCTGCGGTGATGTCTGGGGTGAGTGGCACCAAACAGCTATCAAACACCAGCCAATGGGATGGGGGCTGGGAGGGTGTTTGATAGATGTTTGGTCCCGCCCACCCCCAACATCACCACAGAGTTTTGACAGGTCTCTGCATGCAGTTAGATTACATGACAATTTCACGCACAGAGCGGCTCTTATAAGCTTGCTATCTGCGCAATGTGAAACTCCTCATCTCCTCTATCAGTGCCAATCAGTGCCACATTATCTCCTCTATCAGGGCCACCTGCCAGTGCCAATCAGTGCCACGTTCCAGTGCCAACCTATGGCACCTATCAGTGTTGCCTATCAGTGCCAACCAGTGCTGCCTATCAGTACCCATCAGTGCTGCCTATCAGTGCCCATCAGTGCTGCCAATCAGTACCACCTATTAGTGCCAAACAATGCCACCTATCAGTGGCAATCAGTTCTGCCAATCAGTGCCACCTATCAGTGGCAATTAGTGCTGTCTGTCAGTGCCAATCAGTGCCCATCAGTGCTGCCTATTAGTGCCCAGGCACAGGTAGGCTGCATATGACAATTGTATATAAAAATATAAATATTTTTTAAAAACTGTAATTTTCAGTTTCGGTTTTCGACACCAAAATTTCCATTCGGTGCACCACTAGTATTTTATAGTAATATATATATTTAATAATGTAAAAAATTACTTACAAAATAAAATGGCATGCGGGAGCCATCAGAAGGAGCCGGTGTGTTCAGCAGAGCGGTTGGAGGGGCCCCACCCAGGAAAGGGGTCCCCAAGTGTTGGCGCCATGTGCAGCCGACAAGTCCAGAGCGGGGGGTGTGGAGGCAGGTGATAGTCTAAGGTAAAAAAGTATGTACTATGTATTGGAGGTATTTAAATTGTCAAGTATCAACATGAAGTGTGGGGGAAAAAGGTGGGGGTTCACCTTTTTGCAGTGATGCAGTGAATTATACTGCATTAAACGTGCATTAACACACTGCAATATACTGTGATAAACGTGCAATAACTCACTAAAATATACTGCATTAACTGTGCACTAACGCACTAAAAATATACTGTGTTAAACATGCAGTAATGCACTGCAATATACTGCGGTAAACCTGCAATAACGCACTGAAACATACTGCATTAAACGTGCAGTAACCCACTGCAATATACTGTAGCGTATACTGATACTTTACAATCACAATAGAATTGCAATAGCCCACTATAGCACACTAACTTGCTAGTAGCACCGAACAGAGCCCTAATCTATCTCTCTCCACGCTAATATGACACTGCAAATGGCCGCTATGGGAAGAATATTTTTTATAGTGTGGGGTGGGACTAAGAGCAATGGGCCATGATTGGATAGAGTCATCATGACAGTGGCTCTGATAGTGCTATGCGCCCTTATTGGGCAAAGCTTTCAATGCTTCAGCCAATCAGGGCTTCCAGTGCACTGCGCGGCAGCGTAGTGCATTGTGGTAGTTCAGCGGGCCGAAAAACAGTTGAATGCCTTTAGAATTTGGGTGATCATCGAATGAGCGAACAGCTAATGTTCGGCCCAAACTCATGCTCGAGCTGAACCATTCGTCCCAACACTACACACCAACTTCTTTTGCGCAAGCATCTCATTTTGTATGTTTTTCTTTTGGGATGTGCACATAGGCTTTGCTTCCAAAAATGTTTCGTTTTTTTAGCTCTTCCATTCCACAGTTCATATGGAGTTTTCTCGGTTGTTTTTCCTGGTATTCGAATTTGGAGGTAGCATGCAGTTGTCATCTGCATCAAACAGCATGGTTTTTCTACTCTCACATAGAGTACGGTCCATTCTTTCTGCAACCTCCATTTTGTTCTGGATTGTATGGTACAGTAGTTTGAAATATTATGCCATGCTTTCTGAGAATCGTCTGTATTATCACCTGTATATTCAGTTCAATTGTCTATGCGCAATATGCGCCACTTTTTGTAACAGATATAGTGTAGTATACCTGGAGTAATCGTCTATAAAAGGGAGAAAATACCTCTTCTTTCCAGCAGTCATTTTTTTCCATTGGACCACAAATATCTGAATTAATTAAGTCCAGAGGCTTCTTAGCTCTGGTGTTACTCTGCTTTGGAAAGGCTTTTCTTGTCATCTTTGATTTTATACAGCTGGTGCATGTTATTGTTTGATTACATGGACTAATTTTTAATCCACTTGAATAGTGATTCTCAGTTAATTTCTTTATTATGTCAGGACTTCTGTGCCATGTGTGAATGTAATTTGAATATTTACCTCCTTGGAAGTATTAACCACCTCATTGCAGTTCAGCTGGTACAGTTCATCTGTAATTTTAGCCTTTGCAAGTAAGATATCCCCTTTTGTGATGGCACAATTGACATCTTGGAAGGTCACTGCACTGCCTTGTTTTGTGAGCTTCTTCACTGACAAAAGATTAGGTTCAAGAGCAGGGACATAGAGGACATTTTTTACAGGTATCTTTCTGGCGACACTCAGGGAAATAGGACAGTAAAAAAAAAACGTCTCCTATTCCTTCCATTATTTCCATTAGCTGTGGTGATTTTTTTCTGTTTTACTCTGGTCAAGGTGAATAAGGAAATTGCTCCTGAATCAACACACCATGACTGCAAAGATGAGATGCAACTTTTGGATTGAAAAACATATTCATTATCTTAAGCAATATCAGTTTCTTCCTTCACACTTTTGTAGTTTAGATTGTTTTTGCACTCTAGCTTTCCAGATTCTGCAGTCTAAATTTGAATCACATTGTTTCTTGCAAACAAAACATTCATGTGTTTCTTGTTGCATGTTACTGTCTTTATTCCTATTTTTTTCCTTTAACCACTTAACAACCGCCCTATAGTCAAATGACGGCTACAGGGCGGTTGCTTAATCCTGGGAGGATGTATAGTGACGTCCTCCCATGAACGTGCTTCCTGCGTGCTCCCTGGGGCGCGCACATGGAAACATCCATGGATGGATCGATACATGGATCATGGTGAATGGCCGCTGTGAGCGGCCTTTTACCACGTGATCGCTCCGTCAAATTACGGAGCGATCACATGTAAAAAAGCCGGCGGAAGTGCCGGATTTTCTCTCCCCTCTCCACAGTGATCGGTGCATTGTGAGAGGAGAGAGGGGGAGAGAAAATGTGCTGCAGCGCTGTGGGCGAAGTGTAGTGCCCACAGCACTGCTAAGTGACACGCTGCAACCCCCACCATCCATCCAGCCTCACCACCCACCCAGCCATCCTCACCCCATATATGCTCATCCTCCCAGCCATCCTCACCCCATCCATGCTAACCCACCCAGCCGTCCTCACCCCATCCATGCTCACCCACCCAGCTATCCTCACCCCATCCATACTCACCCATCCATCCATGCTCAACCACCCATCCTCACCCATCCATCCATCCAAATTAGATTTGAAATGTATGCCCCTAGAACACCTGACGGTGCTCCCTACATGTTGGGCCTCTGTATGTGGCCAGGCTGTGTAAAAGTGTCACACATGTGGTATCGCCATATTCGAGAGAAGTAGCAAAATATATTTTGGGGTGCAATTTTTGCTAGGTACATGCTGTGTGTTAGAAATATTGTATACATGGACAACTTTGTGTAAAAAAAGAGGAGTAGTAGAATGTGTTTTGGGGTGTAATTTGTGGTATGCATATGCTGGGTGTGAGAAATAACCTGTTAACATATGACAATTCTGTGAAAAAAAGAAAAAAAAATCTTAATTTTGCAAAAGAATTGTGGGAAAAAATTACAACTTCAAAAAATTCACCATGCCTCTTACTAAATACCTTGGAATGTCTACTTTCCAAAAAGGGGTCATTTGGGGGGTATTTGTACTTTCCTGGCTTGTTAGGATCTCAAGAAATGTCACAGCCCATCAAAGTACCTGTTACAGCCCATCAAAGTACCCGAGTACCTGTCACCAGCCCATCTGTGTACTGAGTACCTGTCACCAGCCCATCAGAGTACCTGAGTACCTGTCAGCAACCCATCAGAGTACCCGAGTACCTGTCACCATCCCATCAGAGTACCCGAGTACATGTCACCAGCCCATCAGAATACGCAAGTACCTGTCACCAGTCCATCTGAGTACCCGAATACCTGTCACCAGCCCATCAAAGTACCTGAGTAACTGTCACCAGCCCATCAAAGTACCCGAGTACCTGTCACCACCCCATCAGAGTACCCAAGTACCTGTCACCAGCCCATCCGAGTACCCAGGTACCTGTCACCAGCCCATCAGAGTACCCAAGTACCTGTCACCAGCCCATCAGAGTACCCGAGTACCTGTCACCAGTCCCTCAGAGTACCTGAGTACCTGTCACCAGCCCATCAGAGTACCCAAGTACCTGTCACCAGCCCATCAGAGTTCCTGAGTACCTGTTACCATCTCATCAGAGTACCCGAGTACTTGTCACCAGCCCATCAGAGTACCCGAGTACCAGTCACCAGCTCATCAGAATACCCGAGTACCTGTCACAAGCCCAATAGAGTACCCGAGTGCCTGTCACCACTCGATCTGAGTACCTGTCATCAGCCCATCTGAGTACCCGAGTACCTGTCATCAGCCCATCAGAGTACCCGAGTACCTGTCACCATCTCATCAGAGTACCCGAGTGTGATGAACGCGGGTATCAGATCGCTGCCCTCCTCACCGACGGGCGACCGAGGACCGCCCTGATCTAACACCGCACTTGTCACGAACTTAACAATACCACTCTCAGCTGCTTTCAGCACAAAGATATCCCAGTTTGTGGGACCACCGTCTAAATTCCAGCCGCCAGAGAGCGATTGTTACTGGGCTAATTCAAACAATTAACCCATTCTCTGCCACCACCTCTATTGGGGCCAGAGGAGCTGAGAATTTCAGCAATACCAGTATTTCAGAATAACCACCTGTAACACACGCTGTCACTGCAGACAGGTATATTCAGATGGGTTATTTTAAAAAAAGTAGTGCTCTTCAAAGGAACAGATTTGTGATAGTTGCATTAAGAGCTTTAGGGACAAAATTAACACTTTTCAAAATGAGGTTTAATAATGAAAAGGTCACGTTTTAGGTGAAGTAAAATATTTACAGAAAAATAAAAAAAAGGATATCAAAACAATGAGATAAAATTACAGCAAAGAAGAAACAGAATACAATACTTGCTTTTGAAATGTCCGTGACTAATCAGTGTTTCTAAGATGATTTCCTGGTTCTCTGATGTTGCTTCATTGATGGAAGTTGAGAACTCCAGTTGATCTTAGCAATCCCTTTTTCTCTGGTTGACAAGGGGTGGGACCATATGCCCCTGACCATTCACATGAGTGGGCGGTTTCTTACACAATGTCCAGGGCGGCCTTTGAGATACATGCTTTCTTAATTCACACGTTGTGTATGAAAAAACATATTTCAAGATTGGGCCGCCTGGCAAATCTCACAGTAAGAAATTCAATCTCAGCACATTGAGGGCTTTCAATTAAGTCCACACATGAATGTGTTGTGATATACGGGGACCCTGGGGAGGGAATACACTAGTTCTATCCCTCCTTGGGTAAAAAGGGGGGAATGTTTATACTTGAATAAACTGGGCCAAAATTCTACATTCAAATATGTACGTTTTATCACTATGGCATGCTCCTAACTGAAGTTATGAATTGATAGTAATTTTTTGGTAATTTGGAAGGCATGAATGGGGTCATTCTGAGGTTAGGATTGTCTGTGTGTTTTATGGTGCTTGCATGTCTGGACATCAGTTTGGTTTATGGTTGTTAAAGATAAACACAAACAGATCTCTCTTTCTGGCTTGTCATATACTATGGTCCAGATGCCCCTTTGAAGTCGATCTGGCCAGGGAGGGAGGGTATGTGAGGGGTTCAGCTCAAGACTGACAGTATTAAAAAGAGAGAAAAAAAACTTAGCAGCCATTAAAGCAGCATCCCTTTCCAAGATGGAGTCCGCCTTGCTTGCGTTTCAAGCATGATATCATTACTTCGTGTGTGTTTCACACGTGATATCATCACATCTCCCCCCTTAGGTGGTTGCATGGGAGGGGAATGTGATTCCCATCCTGATGCAACCCACTCCATTTTCCCCAGCAACACGGATAAGCCAGCTCAAGTGGTTGTGATCGGTGATCACCCTGAAGTGCACCCCATAGAGGTACATCTGTAGCTTCTGGAGAGCCCACACAATCGCGAGACATTCCTTTTCGATCATGGCATATGCTACTTCCCTGGGAAGCAGCTTCCGGCTCAGGTAGAGGATGGGGTGTTCCTCTCCGGTGTCATCCACTTGGCTCAGGACTGCACCCAACCCATAGGCAGAGGCATCAGTCTGCACTAAGAAACGGCGGGTGATGTCGGGAGACTGTAGCACAGGGGCGATGGCCAGCGCCTCCTTCAGGGCCTGAAGGCCCTCTCGCATTCTGGTGTCCAGGACACCACTTTGGGCAGTTTCTTCTTGGTTAAGTCAGTCAAAGGTTTTGCCAGGCTACTATAGTTACCTACAAATTTCCTATAGTAGCCGGCTGTCCCCAAGAATGACATAACCTGTTTCTTGGTTTGAGGGGTGGGCCAGGCCAGGATGGCCTCCACCTTCCCTGTCTCGGGTCTTAGAGTGTCTCCTCCCACCTGGTGTCCCAGGTACTGGACATCAGTCATGCCAATCTGACACTTGCTGGGCTTGACAGTCAGATTGGCCGCTGTCAGTTGGTCCAGGACCCGTGACAGGTACACCAGGTGTTCCTCCCAGGTAGGGCTGAACACCGCAATGTCATCCAGGTAAGCCATGGCAAAGGTTTCCAGCCCCTCCAGTAAGTCATTCATGGCCCTCTGGAAGGTAGCTGGGGTGTTCTTTATCCCAAACGGCATGACGGTAAATTCGAACAAGCCGAATGGGGTGATGAAGGCCGACTTTTCCCGAGCTTCAGGGGCCAGAGGAATTTGCCAGTACCCTCTGCTCAGAACCATGATTGTGATATAGCGGGCAGCCACCAGCCTATCCAACAACTCATCGATGCAGGGCATGGGGTAGGCGTCTGCAGTGGTGATCGCATTCAGCTTTTGGTAGTCCACACAGAGCCTGGTCCTTTTTGGGGACCAGGACCACTGGGGATGCCCAGGCACCGTGGGACCTCCGAATTACCCCCAGCTGCAGCATCTCCTCCACCTCCCTCTTCATGTCAGCCAGCACCTCCAGAGAGACGCGATAGGCCGACTGTTTAATGGGGGGATGTGCCCCAGTGTCCACCTGATGGACAGCGAGGTCCATCCACCCGATTTCCCCGTAAACCGGCTCCCTTGGACTGCCAGCACTTCCTTCAGCCCAGGTACCTGTGCGGGGGTAAGGTTGGGGTTTATCAGGAGGTTGGAGTTTACCTCCCTGGTGACAGCTAACAAGTCTAGGAGTGGGTCAGCCTCTTCGGGCTCCGGCCTGCTGCAGACCAGCATGGCATAGGCCATGCGCTCATGATGGGCTTTAATCATGTTCACATGGAAGGCCTTCTGCCGTCTACTTCCTTCTCCCAACCGGACTAGGTATGTAACATCATTCAGATGCTGGGTAATTGGGTACGGGCCTTCCCATGCAGCCTGGAGTTTGTTCTGCCGCAAGGGGAGCAGAACATACACCAGCTACCCAACGTTATATGTCTGCTCCCTAGCATTGCGGTCATACCAACGTTTCAGCCTGGTCTGGGCCTGGGTCATGTTTTCCCACACAATCCCCACCAACGTCTCTATTTTATCCCGGAATCTCAGGACGTAATCCACAACAGAGACCTCTGGGTCGGCGATCTTGCCCTCCCAGGTCTCACAGATTAGGTCCAGGGGTCCTCTTACCCTCCGTACAGAAGTTCAAATGGCGAAAAGCTTGTGAACTCCTGGGGCACTTCTCTGTATGCAAACAACAGATGAGGCAGGTACCTTTCCCAGTCCTTACCCTGGGACTCCACAAAGGTGCGCAGCATTTGTTTCAGGGTACCATTGAAATGCTCACACAAGCCATTTGTTTGTGGATGGTAAGGACTGGCCATGATATGCGTCATCTGTATTTTCGGACAGAGAGCGTGCATCAAGTCAGACACAAACTGAGGGCCTTGATCGCTAATGAGCTCGGCCAGGAATCCCACTCTTGTGAAGATTCTCAGCAGAGCATCAGCGACCTTGTCTGCACGGGGGGTGGAGAGAGGCACTGCCTCTGGGTAATGCGTGGCATAGTCAACGACTGTCAGGATAAAACGTTTGCCTGAACTGCTGGGGATGGCTAGAGGCCCAACAATATCCACTGCCACCCTCTTCACTGCCACAGGTTCATCAATCACAGGCAAAGGTTTTAACGGAACCCTGTGCACGTCTCCTACCTTGCCAACTCGCTGGCAGGTATCACAGGACTGATTGTAGTCGGCTATGTCTGTCAGCATAATGGGCCAATAAAAGTTATGTATTAACCGCCCCCGGGTCTTAGTGATCCCCAAGTGACCTGCTAGGGGGATCTTGTGAGCCACCTTTAGGAGCTGTCCCCTGAATTGGCTGGGTACCACCAGCTGCCTGCTTCCTAAACCAGCTTTGTTTCCCCCTGCAGACAAACTCTCCTTGTACAGCTTTCCTTTGTCCCAGTAAATCTTTTGTTTGTCATTCACGGCAGGGGGCTGTCAGCTAAACTCCTGAGCTGTGTCAGTGTTTGGTATGTCTGCAATGCTGCTTCAAAGGCTGAACCACAAGTCCCAGCCAGAAGTCCTGTGGGGAACGAGGACAGCTGCTGAGGCCCAACAGAGGTAGAGCCAACTAGGTCAGAACATGGAGAGGGCCCAGAGACCTCCTCCTGCTGTTCGGCAACCCTAGCCTGTACCTCTGCAGCCCTTGCAGGACTGCGAGTGACCACCAGTACGGGTAATACATTGTCATCATTATCAACAGTATATTCAACAGGTATACGTGTAACATCATTGGCACATACATCATTTACCCTTACAATCAACGGTGTCTCTTCTCCTTTCTCTGAAGAAGGAGAACCTTGCATTTACACCCCCCCTCCCCAGGTTGCCCAGATATCAAACCCACATCTGCACACAGTACCTTATGGAGTTCAGAGGTTTCCGAGGGGGTGTCCTCAGCAGGGGCATAGTAGGAGACAAGGGTCCCCAAGTCAGCACTCAGCAACACAGCAGTGGGAATCTCCTCAGAAACTCCCACCTCTCTCATCCCACTCCCAGCACCCCAATAAATGTACACATAGGCCCAGGCTATGTGGGAGCGGGTTCCCCCAACTCGAGGGTGAGGAACTTCTCTGGGATGATGTCCGTTTCTTCTATCACCTCCCGTCTGACCAAGGTGACTTCAGCTCCGGTGTCCAGGAGACCCATTACAGCCCAGTGATCCATGATGACTGGGTGCAAGTTGGCATTGGGTCCTTGAGGTCACCCTGTCGGGAAAATGGCCGTTCCCGGCCGTTCCGTGCGCGTTCACGCGCGTCCGTGTGCACCAATGGCGCCGATCAGCCTATTTAAGCTTCCTGCACCCTGTAGCAGGTGCTGTCTGATCTACAGCAAATCCGTGTTCCTGAGAGACCTGAATCTGTGCACTTCCTGTTCCTGTTCCTATTCCTGTACCTGAACCGACCTCTGCTTGTCTACGACCACTCTCTCTGCCTGATCCCTTTGTACCTCGATGCTTGCCCGCTGATGACCCTGCCTGAACACGACCATCCATCTGTCTGATCCCTTTGCACTGTTTTGCCTGCATGTTGCTGACCCGGCCTGAACCAGTACTCTCAGTCTTGCACGGACCTATGGAAGACATCTTACCATCACCTGTGTCTGAATCCAGCCCTCGTGCTCCCCTGTGCTCCAGCGCTCCCTGTCTGCTCTACCAGGGACTCTGGAACCGGGGCCATAAGAGAGGTTGTTCCCCGCACGAACCAGACTCCACCGCCAGGATTGTGACACACCCACTGACGAACAGCATGGCGGAAGGGTTGCTGGCCAGATGGCCAGATAATGTCATCTTCTTCTGCTCTGGGCACTATGTTCGCAGATGGCCAGGCTTGCCACAGGAGTAACACCTGCGGTTATCAGTCAGGGCGGGTTTGACGCCAGGCACTGCAGTTTCAGACCGCTGACAGGCTTGGTTGGCCTGCAGAGGAGGGGTTGCCATGTGCGATTTCCCCCTTTTCCAGCCATTCGGTGGAGCTTTGCGATGGCCTGATACCCGAGCACTGACAAAGGTATAGGCCAGGTCTACTCGGCTTTAGCAGAACCGGGCTTCCGCTCTAGCACAAACTGTCTGACCTCTGGAGGACAGATGTGCAGGAGCAGATCTTCAATCATGAGGTCTTCCAGGGCCCCAAAAGAAGTGGCTTTCAGGCCCCTAGTCTACTGTTGGAATGTGATACGTAAACGGCTTACCACATCCATATAAGAGTCCTCAGGCCCTTTCTGCAGGGACCTAAACCGTTTTCGGTATACTTCAGGGGTTAATCGATACTTCTGAATGATTGCTGCCTTTATGGCTTCATAATCTTCATCCTGCTCCGCTAGCAGGTCGACATACGCGTCCAGGGCCTTGCCTCGTAGCCCTGGTGTCAGGTACCGAGCCCATTGTGCTGGGCTCGGTACCTGACACCAATGGTACTGACGGCAAGTTATTTCAAACGACAGTAGATACACGTTAATGTCACTGTCCTTTTCCATGACTGGAAATTTAGTGGCTGGGCTTGCAGGCAGAGAGGTGTCCCTGTGCTCTAGGGATCCGAGGTTCTGAGCCTGTCGGTGCTGCTGTCGGAGTCTCAACATCTCCAATTCATGCCCATGATCAGCCTCCCTCTGCGCAGCCTCTCTCTCAGCCCGGCGTTCTGCAGCCTCCCTCTCAGCCTGGTGTTCCAGAAACTGCAGGTACATCTCAGGATCCATTTCGCTGATGCACTGGAGTGTTTCCTGCATTTGAGGAGAGTCTTTGCTGTTCGCAGGCACTGGGGCTAGCTATGGCCCAGAAGGGACAATCAGTAGTATTTCCATTTCAGTGCCTCTTTGCTCATCCTGTGAGGTCATTGAGTCTGAACCACTTGCCTCTGGAGTATCGGAACCCCTTCAGCTCCAAGTTCCCCCGAGTTTGGGTCTACTCAGATATCGTACTCCTGTAGGGCCTTTATCATGTCTTTACAAGTTTTGTTACTGGCGTCAAGGCCTCTTGTAGTACACTCAGCAGTCAGGTCATCTTTGCTCATCTTCTTATACCCTGATGGCCCAGACATTTTGCAAGCAGAAAAGATAGAACAGAAAGCAGAGATAGAAAGGATCTGTAGGAAGGAGTTGTTGCTGTATGTCTCTTTAAAAACAAAAAAAATATGCACCAGCTTGTCTCTAATGACTGTTTCCAAAAAGGTTACAATCCTTCAGTGCAGAGCTAGTTCCTAACAATGCACTGAATGCTCTTAAGGCAAAACTATCGGACCGCTGCCAACCAGTATGTGACGAACGCGGGTATCAGATCGCTGCCCTCCTCACCGACGGGCGACCGAGGACCCCCCTGATCTAACACTGCACTTGTCACGAACTTAACAATACCACTCTCAGCTGCTTTCAGCACAAATATTTCCCAGTTTGCGGGACCACCGTCTAAATGCCAGCCGCCTGAGAGTGATTGTTACCGAGCTAATTCAAACAATTAATCTGTTCTCTGCCACCACCTCTATTGGAGCCAGAGGGGCTCAGAATTTCAGCAATACCAGTATTTCAGAATAACCACTTGTAACACACGCTGTCACCACAGACAGGTATATTCAGATGGATTATTTTAAAAACAGTAGCGCTCTTCAAAGGAACAGATTCATGATAGTTGCATTAAGAGCTTTTGGGACAAAATTAACACTTTTCAAAATATTAATAATAAAAGTTTAATAATGAAAAGGTCAAGTTTTAGGTGCAGTAAAATATTTACAGAGAAATAAAAAAAAGGTTATCAAAACAATGAGACAAAAGTACGGCAAAGAAGAAACAGAATAAAATACTTGCTTTTGAAATGTCCGTGACTAATCAGTGTTTCTAAGATGATTTCCTGGTTCTCTGATGTTGCTTTATTGATGGAAATTGAGAACTCCAATTGATCTTAGCAATCCCTTTTTCTCTGGTTGACAAGGGGTGGGACCATATGCCCCTGACCATTCACATGAGTGGGCGGTTTCTTAGAAAATCTTATACCGTGGTCCTGATGCCCCTTTGAAGTCGATCTGGCCAGGGAGGGAGAGTGTGTGAGGGGTTCAGCTCAAGACTGACAGTATTAAAAAGAGAGAAAAAAAAACTTAGCAGCCATTAAAGCAGCATCCCTTTCCAAGATTGAGTCTGCCTGACTTGCGTTTCATGCGTGATATTATTACTTTGTGTGTGTTTCACACATGGTATCATCACACCGAGTACTTGTCACCAGCCCATCAGAGTACCCAAGTACCTGTCACCAGTACATCAGAGTACCTGAGTACCTGTCACCAGCCCATCAGAGTACCCCAGTGCCTGTCACCACCCCATCTGAGTACCTGTCACCAGCCAATCTGAGTACATGAGTACCTGTTATCCGCCCATCTGAGTATCTGTCACCAGCCCATCTGAGTATCTGAATTCATTTTATTCCAGCCCATCAGAGTACCCGAGTAGCTGTCACCAGCCCATCAGAGTACCCGAGTACCTGTCACCAGCCAACCAGAGTACCTGTCACCAGCCCATCAGAGTACCCGAGTACCTGTCACCAGCCCATCAGAGTACCCGAGTACCTATCTGCAGCCCATCAAATTGCCTGAGTACCTATCTCCAGCCCATTAGAGTACCTGAGTACCTTTCACCAGCCCATCAGAGTACCCAAGTACCTGTGACCAGCCCATGCCTCATAAAATATATATTGGGGTGTATACTTTCCAAAATGGGGTAATTTTCCGGGTAATTCCACTGTCCTGGTGCTCCAGGACCTTCAAAAGTGTGATAGGTAGGAATGAAATTAGATGTGTAATTTATGCTCCTAGAACGCCTGAAGATACTACTTCAGTGTTGGACCTCTCTGTGGCCAGGCTGTGTAAAAGTCTCACACATGTGGTATTGCCATACTTGGGACGAGTAGCAAAATGTATTTTGGGGGATAAGTTTTGCTATGTACATGCTATGAGTTAGAAATATCTTATAAATTTACCACTTTGTGTAAAAATAAAAGCGTTTTCATTTTCTTTCCACGTTTTTCAAAGACTTGTGAAGAAAAATGAACCATTCAAAAGACTCATAATGCCTTATAGAATACACATTGGGGGGGTTTGCTTTCCAAAATGGGGTCATTTTGTGGGTAATTCTATTGTCCAGGTACTCCAGGGCCTTCAAAAGTGTAATAGGTCCTTAGGAAATTAGATGTGTAATTCATGCTTCTAGAATGCCTGATGGTGCTCCCTGCATGTAGCAGAATGTATTTTGGCGTGTAATTGGAAGTATGCATATGCTGTGTTTGAGAAATAACTATTTGACAATTTTGTGTAAAAAAAAAATAATAATAATTTCTTAATTTTCCCAAGAATTGTGGGAAAAAATACAACTTAAAAAAACTTGCCATGCCTCTTACTAAATACCTTGGAATGTCTACTTTTCAAAAAGGGGTCATTTGGGGGGCATTTGTACTTTCCTGAAATTTCAGGGCCTCAAGAAATGAGATAGGCTGTCAGTGCATCAGGTGTGATCAATTTTCAGTGATTGGCACTATAGCTTGTAGACTCTATAACTTTCACACAGACCAAATAATATACAGTTATTTGGGTTATTTTTACCAAAGATATGTAGAAATGACTTGTTTTGCAAAATTTTATCATAGAAACAAAATAAAAGTGGTTTTTTTTCGAAATTTTCGCTATTTTTTCACTTAGGTCGCAACAAATAAAAAACCCAGTGGTGATTAAATAACACCAAAAGAAAGCTCTATTTGTGTAAAAAAAAATGATAAATCTTGTTTGGGTACAGTGTTGCATGACTAAGTAGTTGTCATTCAAAGTGTGAGAGCGCTGAAAGCTGAAAATTGGTCTGGGAAGGAAGGCGGTATAAGTGTCCTTTATTGAAGTGGGTAAAGATTATCTGTTTTTAAAGTGTGTGAAAAAGTGATTTCTACACTAAAATATCTTTAAACAGATAAATTCCCTGTCTCTTTACAAGGTGCCAGCACAACTGAGCATGCTCAGACATGCAAACTACTCTCATTTTACTGTAACTCCCATGCCTTATAGTAAATACCAAAATGAGCACTGGGTTAAAGCGGAGGTCCGGGCTAAAAAAAAAAATTAAAAGTCAGCAGCTACACATACAGTAGCTGCTGACTTTTAATATTAGGACACTTACCTGTCCTGGACTCCAGCGATGTCGGCACCCGCCGCCGATCTTCGGATCGGGGGACGGGTGCAGCCGCTTCCATCACGGGTAAGGGAACCCGGACGTGTAAGCAGTACAGCTTCACGCCGGGCACCTTACCGCGCATGCGCGAGCTCTGCCACGCTCTGCTACTGGCCAGGCGGCCAGTAGCAGAGCGAGCAGGGAGGAGGGAGCCAGGCTTCTGATGTCATCTGCCGCGTCCGCCGGCCAGAACTCCCGGAAGTGTGGAAAAGGACACCTGTCTAAAGACAGGTGTCCTCTTCCCCCTCCCCCCCGAAAGGTGCCAAATGTGACACCTGAGGGGGGGAGGAATCCAACCAGCGGGAGTTCCACTTTAGGGTGGAACTCCGCTTTAAAGAGCGTTTTTTGGGAGTGAAAATGAGAGTTATGTAGCCCAATGCAAGTTTAAGTCATTGACTCTGTTATAATTGTAACTTCCCAAAATAAATCCTTTTCATGTTTAGATGAAATGCATCTTTCAAAGAAATTGTCCTTGCAACAATGTTGTTTCTTCTTCATCTATTTTGTTTTGTAAGAATGCTAGAACGTGTAATGTTTTCATGTTTCGGTAAAATATATTTTTCTCTGTCACTTTCACTTGTTGCTGTCCATCTCACAAAAATATTTACCCAAACTCACACAGGTGTCTTCACAAACCGCAAACAATACCATTGCTGATGCAAATTTAAAATGAGTCACAATTTGGTGTGTTTTTTATTATTTCCACATGATCTTAATTTAAGCCCAAAAAATGTGATATGTGTACCAACATCAGAAATAAAAATGTCATTCCCAAAAATCAGAGGGTAACATCACAATTCTAAACTCACACACCAAGAATCACCAAATATCACAGAATAAATCAAGAAGAATAACTTCTGACTAATGTAATTCCACCACCTATATGTCCAAAGAAATGCAGTATGTGTGTATTAATGTATAAGAGGGCTCCACATGTGGCAGCACAGTGAATCACAGGCTAGCACTTCTGCCTAGCAGCACTGAGGTTCTGGTCTCACATCCCAAACATGCCACTTCATGTAGAGAAGTTGTCTGTTCTCCCTATGTTGTTAAACATAACTCCTGACTCAGGGCCTTACCTAAATTATGTCTAAATGTAGTATTTATGTGTAGGAGGGTTCCATCAACATTGCAAATTGTGTCATATGTTTTCCATGGGCAAGAACTCTAATCAGCCTTAACATATCCACACCACCACTAATTGCAGCTTCTTACCAAGCCAAAACCCACAAAATGACAGCTGTTTAGCTCTCAGCATGCTGATAGTAATCAGCCATAACCAGCCTTCAAAACAGATGGCATATGCCAGAAACAGGTTGTTCACTGGCTTTCTGGCCTTCTACAGTACATCTGCATTGATTAACTTCTTGCACCCCTGGGACTTAGGACTGTTTTACACCACAGAGATGCAACCTAAAAACATGTGGCAGCACAGTGGTTCACAGGCTAGCACTTCTGCCTAGCAGCACTGAGGTTCTGAGTTTGAATCCCAGTCCTGCTACCTGGCTAGAGGTTTGTATACTGTGGTGTTAACGTTTCTTTTTCACCAGTGCTAACATATTTGATGGGTGTCACATACTGGAACCCCAAGAAATCACATTATAAATCAAGCAAGTGTGGGTTTGCACCAAATCTAGAACTAGGGTGTCTTGGCCCAGATATGGATGTATAACTGTGGTGTGATGCTGCACACATATTTTAATATATGCTTATGATGAATGACAAATGCAATTTGTCACCAATTTGTGTGAAGCAGCCCTCACAAAGTTGTAATTTCCTGTTTTGGACCCTCCACTTGCCCAACAACGTACAAGTTTGATTTGGAGATTTTTGGGATTACTGATCATAAGCAGAGCCATGAACATGTGTTTTTTTTTAACTTTACCCTGCACAGATACCACTGCTGAGGCATTTTTGCATTTGTAAAGAGTGTGTATTCCTAATGAACAGGTGTGAGCACTTGAGGCCAACTCAAGAGACAGAATCAATTACACTGGTGGGTGTGTCCTTTACTGGGTAGGTGGAAGTGTGCTAGCAAGCTTAGCTAAGTTATTTAAAGGCCAGCATTTGTGGCGTGTGTTTGGCCTAAGAACAGGCCTGAATTTTTCTTTGCAGTGTGTATAGATATGTTTTTTGTGGGTTTTGCTGGGGGGGGGGGTTGGGGGTGCGCATAATTCCTGACCCACACCCCACTAAGGTTGTGGTTTGATGATTGTGTCTAAATCTCACATGTTAGACTTGCAACTGCTATGTAATGGTTGAGATGAAAAGGAAGGTTCCTGCTAATTCATTTTGGTGTCAATGTAGTTTGTGCGCTGACTTTTTGGCTTTTGTATTAATTTTGTCTGTTTTTGCGTATGATAATTCTGCCATGTAACTTTTTTGGGGTTTGGGGCGAGGACTTCTGATCACAAAAATGGTTAGTCATGCTTGTTATTAGCTTGATTTGCATCTCTGCTTTTCTAATGCAATTTGTTTAATGCGTCTAATTTTTAGTGACGTACCCTTGTAGATTGTAAGCTCTTTTGAGCAGGGCCTTTCTAACTATATTGTCAAATGCTGGAGCATCATTTCCATGGCTTTTTTTTTTTTTGGGGCCCAAGTACATTATTGTACCAAATATTTATACTAATGTTGAAATAAAAAGTTGCTTGTTTTTTTGCTTTATGTTTGATTTTTGCAGGCTCAAAATACATAGTTTATAAGTGAAAACTATTCATAACCCTTCAAATCTGTATTAAATCTAGTTGCATACAAAAGTATTTGGTTGTGCAAGACCTTGAGTAGAAAGTGTAATGGGGGGGAGAAAACCTAGACTAGGTAAGCCATGAAATATGTCATCTAAATGTGAATTCTCTCTAAGAACCAAATTAAGAAAAAAAATACCCCAAAAACTATTGTTTACAAAATTGGTGTGGGGTTCCCCCAAAATCCATACCAGGCCCTTTGGGTCTGGTATGGATTTTAACTACTTCAGCCCCGGAAGGATTTCACACTTTAGGACCAGAGCACTTTTTGCGATTCGGCACTGCGTCGCTTTAACTGACAATTGCGCGGTCATGCGACGTTGTACCCAAACTAAATTTGCTTCCTTTTTTCCCCACAAATAGAGCTTTCTTTTGGTGGTATTTGATCATCGCTGCCTCATTTCTGATCGGCGCTATAAACAAAAGAAGAGTGACAATTTTGCAAAAAAAAAAAACAAATTTCTTACTTTTTGCTAAAATACAAATCCAAAAAAAAAATACAAAAAAAACATTTTTTTTCATCGGTTTTGGCCGATTTATATTCCTCCTCATATTTGTGATAAAAAAACGCAATTGGCGTTTATTGATTGGTTTGCGCAAAAGTGGCCACGTTTACAGATGATGAGAATTCATTTCTGGGGTTTTTATTTATTTATTTTTTTTACTAGTAATGGCGGCGATCTGAGATTTTTAGCGGTACTGCGGTATTGGGGCAGACATGTCGGACCATTTTGACACTTTTTTGGGACCATTGGCATTTATACAGCGATCAGTGCTATAAAAATGCACTGATTACTGTGTAAATGCCATTGGCAGTGAAGGGGTTAACCTGCAGGGGGCACCCTAAGGGTTAACTGTGTTCCCTGGGCGTGTTCTAACTGTGTGTGCGCTGATCACAGCCCTTCCTCCACTCACAGAACGGAGGTCCGTGTTTACTTATACTGATCTCCGTTCTTTCAGTGTGGGGGGGGGCATCGCTGGCAGCCGGCGGCGATCGAGTCCACCGCACCCGCTCCCTGGCCCCCCCAACACAGTGAGCATGCGGGTGCGCCTCCGGCGGCGCGCTTGCGCTCACAGTGCGCAATCTCGCAGCTGCCTTCGTATGACGGCGGTTTGTGATATCGGGCCACTTTGTCGCCGTCAACCTGCGGTTGACAGTCGGCAAGTGGTTAAAGGGAACTCTACACCAAAATGTAAAAAACAAATTGGGTCTGGCATGGATTTTAAGGGGAACTCCATGCCGAAATATAAAAAAATGATGTGGGGTCCCCACCAAAATCCATATCAGACCCTTTGCGTCTGGCATGGATTTTAAGGGGAACGCCACGCCAGAATGCAAAATAAAATTGGTGTGGGGTTCCCCCCCAAAATCCATACAAGACCCTTATCCGAGCATGCAGCCTGGAGGTCAGGATGGGGGGGGGCAATTGAGCACCCCAGCCACCTTCTGAACTGTACCAGGCCACATACCCTTAAGGGTCTCTTCAACCACCTGGCTGGTGGTTGCTGGGATCTGTGGCTGGGGGCTTATCAGAATCTGGAAGCCCCCTTTAACAAGGGGGATCCCAGATTCTGCTCCCCCCATGTGAATGGGTATCAGGTACATCATACCCCTACCCATTCAATCTAAAATAGAGGGTCAAGTGACACAAAAGGTAATAACTGTGGGGGATGAGCTAATGGTGAAAATAGAAGTACAGTTGTTAGGTGGAGGCAGGATAGGTTTCTCTGAAGAGAAAAGTTTTCAAGGTTCACCTAAAAGTGGATAGCTTAGGAGATAGTCATACAGATTGGGGTAGGAAATTCCAAAGGATGGGAGAGGCTCCTGAAGGCAAGCATGAGAGGATGTGACAAGGGGAACTAGAGAGCAGAAGGTCTTGGGATGAATGAAGAGAACGCTTTGGTTGGTATTTTGAGACTAGGTTAGTGATGTAGCTGGGGGCCATGTTGTGGATGGCTTTGTAAGTTATTGTTAGTATTTTGAATTTATTTTGTTGGATGAGTGGTAGCCAATGAAGGGATTGTCAGAGAGGGCTGGCAGACACTGAACGGTTGGTAAGGTGGATGAGTCTGGCAGCAACATTCATGATGGACTGAATGGGGAATTGCCTATGTAAAAGGTAAGCCAATGAGGAGGGAGTTGCAGTAGTTGAGGCAAGAGATAATCAGGGAGTGAATTAGGAGCTTTGTGCTGCCATTGGTTAGGAAGGGCCATAATTTAGAGATGTTTCGGATCCCGAGGAGTAAGCTTTGGAAAGTGATTGGATGTGGGGCCAAAAAGGAGAGTTCAGAGTCCAGGATTACACCTAGCACCTTGGCATGCGGGGACGGGTTGATGGTTGCACCATTGAGCTTGACAGTGAAGTCAGTGGAAGGGGCACATGGGGGAGGAAATATTATGAGCTCGGTTGTGGATAGATTGAGCTTGAGAAAGTGGTGTGACAATAAAATTACCCAAGCAAAGCTGGCAAAAAGAAACAAAGGTCAGTTAGAGGTACTTAATCTAAGATTCAGGAGCTACAGGGTAAAACATGAACATCAAAACTGTAAGGATGCTGTCACGATCCTGGTGGTGGAGTCTGGCGTGTGCAGGGAACAACCACTCTTGCGCACCCGATTCAGGGGTCCCTGGTAGAGCAGACAGGGGACCCGTGAGTGCGGGATGGCACGAGGGCCGGATGGTCACTGAAGGTGGTGATGTGAGGCTCCGGATGGTCGTGCAAGTCAGAAGAGTGGTCGTTCAGGCTGGGTCGGCAACTGGCAGGCAGGCAAGGTACAAGGGGTTCAGGCGGAGAATGGTCAAGTCCAAGCAGGGTTCATTAACAGATGGGCAGCGAAGGTACAGAAGGGTCAGGCAAACGGATGGTCGTGGATAGCCGGGGTCGGTGCTGGCAGATAGGTAGCAGGTCAGAGCAAGCTGGGTCGGTACACAGGAACAGGAACTACACAGGAAGCAGGTTACAGGCAGGAGAGTTGAGGCTCACAGGTACTCAGACGCTGTAGAACGGACAGCACTCGCTGACAGGAAACAGGAAGTTTAAATAGAGCTGCTTGTCAGCAACTAGAGGAAACCACAATCAAATGCAATTAACCCCTTCGGAACAGTCT
Organism: Glandirana rugosa; assembly: GCA_018402905.1. NCBI lineage: Eukaryota > Metazoa > Chordata > Amphibia > Anura > Ranidae > Glandirana > Glandirana rugosa. Next base: position 222,074 of record BLSH010134809.1, read on the forward strand.
TCTTCTAACAGATGCAAATAAGGCAGGCCATATACTGTGAAATTTACAAGATTTCCCGATCAAGCCAGTCAGTGCTGACTGGAGAATCCCTCCTGCCAAGCAATTGTCTGCTTCCGGCGAGGGGAGGGGGGGGGATAAGCTGTCCACATTGGGAGAGGCCATTGGTTATCGCAAAAGCATCCGGCAGGCTCGTTCTACTCAGGTTGATTGATCGATCGACTTGGTACATCAAGCTGGCCCATTCCTGCTGAACCGGTCGAGATTCAATAAACAAGTGATCCAGTAAAAAAAAAACGACAGACAGCTTCCAACTTGAAAAATGCGAGTGAGTCTTTATGCATAGGTCTGAACAGAAGAGGAAGAAGATTTATGGACTGTAGATCTTCCGCTGGAATGAGAAAGACTACATCTACAAAGAACTGCTGTAAAAGCAGAGGAAGAATGAGGTGGATACACCACATTAAAAGGTCTAAGGTGGGAAGGCAAGAAGCTTGAGCCTCAGAGGAACCACGAATAACATGGTAAGTGACAGAGCCAAAGAGGATTTTATCCTTGATGGGATAGTAAATGAAATGCACCTTTAGGGCTTCATCAGCTTTCCAGGTATAGAGATAAAGTGTGCTGAGCCAAAGGGAAAAGTCTCTTTTGCAAAGCTGTATAGGACTCCGGAGAGGACAGCCCTAAAGAAATAGGAGTTTCAGAATCTTTATTACAGGTAACTGTCCTTTTTGGTGAGCCAATTAATTGGTGCTATTGGTAATAGGGAAGAATGAGCTGGATGAAAGATGGGCTAAGATCACCTGTTATACCGGGACTGTCCTCAGTGTGTCTATGTAACAACATGTTGCAATGCAAAGTGGAGAGCAAATACTGTAGGCCCAATGTGGGACAATGCCTCGCATACTCACAAACCCAAACAACTGATGTTTGTGAGGCGGCCGGAGGTGATCAAGTCACAACATGCAGGAAGTGGAATTAGGTTGGGGACCAGAAGCTTCCAAAAATACTGAGGATTGAAAAGGCAGGAGAAAAAAATAGGCATGCCCCACACTGTATCTAAAGGATGGCATCAGTGTTTATCTCCCTCAGCCTTAACCGTTACCACACTGAGAAAAAAATTGCAGGAAAATGTAAAGAATTAGCAACTGTATAAACTGTGAAGTAATTTACAATATATTAGTCTGTTCAGGTTCACTTACTCACTTCACCAGAAGTTGTGCTGATCTACAAGCATGTTTTACAGATGCAGAAAATGTCAGAGACAAACCAAGTGCCCAAAGATATATTTCAGACAAAACCCTGGTACAGGAGCCAGGGCCGGATTAAGAGCATCGTAGGCCTGGTGCTGTGGATTTTGTTGGCCCTTTTTGTGGAAATAAATACAATGGAAATGCAAACAATTTTTGTTAAAACAATTTAAATATTGAAACAAATTAAATTAAATAGAGAGGGGGTGAGAAATAGAGGAGGATGGGGGTAAGAGAGAGGGGGTGGGGGGTGAGAGAAAAATGTACATATCAATGCAACCACAATTTACATATCAATCATGTGTACACTGCACACATAGCAGGGCTGGGCAGCATTAGTGACTCACTCACACCACTGGACTGGGCCTATCTTAATGAAGGGGCCTGGAGCTGCAGCTCCAATAGCCCCTATGTTAATCCAGCCCTGGCAGGAGCACAGAGGGCTAAGCAAACAGATGTTGAAAAACCAACAAGGGTCAGGCCAGATGGTTAACATTCACTAGTTGTATATGAAGAGACTGGGTCACAGTGTGAACACAATACAGTGCCTAGAAAAAGTATTCATACCCTTTGACATTTTCCACATTTTGTCATGTTACAACCAAAAACATACATGTATTTTATTGGGATTTTATGTGATAGACGAATACAAAGTAACACAACATTGTGAAATGGAAGGAAAATGATAATTGATTTTCAAATTAAAAAAAAAAAAAAATCTGAAAAGTGAGGCGTGCATTTGCATTCAGCCTCCTTGAGTCAATACTTTGTAGAACTACCTTTCGCTGCAATTACAGCTGCAAGTCTTTTGGGGATGTCTCTACCGGCTTTCCACATCTAGGCAGTGAAATTTTTTTCCCATTCTTCTTTGCAAAATAGCTCAAGCTCTGTCAGATTGGATGGAGAGCGTCTGTGGACAGCAATTTTTAAGTCTTGCCACAGATTCTCAATTGGATTTAGGTCTGGACTTTGACTGGCCATTCTAAAACATGAATATGCTTGATCTAAACCATTCCATTGTAGCTCTGGCTGTATGTTTAGGGTCATTGTCCCCTGGAAGGTGAACGTACGCCCCAGTCTCAAGTCTTTTGCAGACTCTATCAGTTTTCTTCTAAGATTGCCCTGTATTTGGCTGAATCCGTCTTCCATTCAGCTCTGACCAGCTTCCCTGTCCCTGCTGAAGAAAAGGTATATTCAGGGTGATGTGCAGTGTTAGTTTTCCGCCACACATAGCATTTTGCTTTTAGGCCAAAAAATGTAATTTTGGTCTTATCTGACCAGAGCACCTTCTTCCACATATTTGCCATGTCCCCCACATGGCTTCTCACAAACTGCAAACATGACTTCTTATGGCTTTCTGACATAAAAGGCAGGGGGCAAAAATTGGTACTTTATATGAAGGCTTGGCTGGGTAGAGGCACAATCTTCCATCCCTATAATTGGAATAAAAAGAAAGCTCAAAAAAAAAAAAAGCTGACTGGGAGGGGATTGGGACTTTATATGACACACAAGTGTGAGAGAAAAATACTGGATGGATATGGTAAAACTATTTATTTTAGAAATAGAACAAAATTTTCATAGTATACATCATATAGTCAATATTCAAATGGGTCAGTACGGACCCAATATATAATATATGTACATGGATACAAGAGTACAAAGCATACATTTGATGGTATACAAAAGATTGCCCCATCCATCAAATTGATATGGTTATGTAAAATGTTCCATTATCGATAAACCTGCGTTTGTCCATGACCTCCAAGTACCCCCGCATGGGGGTTGGTCTAGAAGACCTTGTAAAAAATTTGTCTTAAGTACAGCGTTTGACGGCAGCTGGTGGCTCTACGCACGTTTCGTGACTGAATGTCACTCATCAGGAGCAGGCTCGTCACTTGTCTAAGGCAAAGAAAAAAATCATATAGATATATTGGGAAAAATACCATGCGGGAGGAAACGATAGTCCTCCATAATAAAAATTCCCCAAAAAAACCAACCTGTTGTATCCATGAACCGTACACACGCAGGCAGAGACGGGGGAAGCCAACAAGGGGCATCCACAAACGGGAGCTGAGGCGGGATGCATGGCAGCAAGATCCCCCCAGGGAAGCCAACATGCAGGCACAGGCGTCTCCAGGGTGAATGTGTGTCTGGTGAAGGAATTGGTAGTGATATAGAACTGAGTGAAAGATAATTGAGAGCAGGTGCATGATGAGGGACTGAGGGGAAAAATAAAAAAAAAAAGGCAAAAGGGATGGTGGGGGTTATGAAATAATGGTAAAAACAGGTGATGTGTAAGGTGCTAATATGGGTGACCATACCTAAAAAAGTGGAGACAGCATGAGTGAGTGTCCCTCAGTCCCTCATCATGCACCTGCTCTCAATTATCTTTCACTCAGTTCTATATCACTACCAATTCCTTCACCAGACACACATTCACCCTGGCGACGCCCGTGCCTGCATGTTGGCTTCCCTGGGGGGATCTTGCTGCCATGCATCCCGCCTCAGCTCCCGTTTGTGGATGCCCCTTGTTGGCTTCCCCCATCCCTGCCTGCGTGTGTACGGTTCATGGATACAACAGGTTGGTTTTTTTTGGGAATTTTTATTATGGAGGACTATCGTTTCCTCCCGCATGGTATTTTTCCCAATATATCTATATGATTTTTTTCTTTACCTTAGACAAGTGACGAGCCTGCTCCTGATGAGTGACATTCAGTCACGAAACGTGCGTAGAGCCACCAGCTGCCGTCAAACGCTGTACTTAAGACAAATTTTTTACAAGGTCTTCTAGACCAACCCCCTGCGGGGGTACTTGGAGGTCATGGACAAACGCAGGTTTATCGATAATGGAACATTTTACATAACCATATCAATGTGATGGATGGGGCAATCTTTTGTATACCATCAAATGTATGCTTTGTACTCTTGTATCCATGTACATATATTATATATTGGGTCCGTACTGACCCATTTGAATATTGACTATATGATGTATACTATGAAAATATTGTTCTATTTCTAAAATAAATTGTTTTACCATATCCATCCAGTATTTTTCTCTCACACTCGTGTGTCATATAAAGTCCCAATCCCCTCCCAGTCAGCTTTTTTTTTTTGAGCTTTCTTTTTATTCTTATGGCTTTCTTTCAACAATGGCTTTCTTCTTGCCACTCTTCCATAACAGCAAGATTTGTGGAGTGCACGACTAATAGTTGTCCTGTGGACAGATTCTCCCACCTGAGCTGTGGATCTCTGCAGCTCCTTCAGTTACCATCGGTCTCTTGGCTGCTTCTCTGATTAACTGCTTGCCGACCGAGCCATAGCTGAATGACGGCTACAGCGCGGTTGGATAATTCTGGGAGGGCACACTATGACGCCCCCCAAAATCATGCTCCCCCATGCCCCCTGGGGTGCGCACATAGGGCTGTCTGTGCCCGCTGGGTTCACGGGACACAGCAGGTCATAGATCGCTGTAAAGGGCCAATGACAGCTCTCCTTTACCACATGATCACTCTATCAAATGACGGAGCGATCAATGTAAACAAAACGGCGTCATATCCGGTTCTCTCCGCTGCTCACACCAATCGTGAGGAGAGGAGGGAGAAACTGCAGCTTGAGGCTGCTTCAGGTATTTCTTCTAGTGCCAGTATCTGTGCCAGATCAGTGCCCCAATCCGTGCCATAGCAGTGCCCCAATCCGTGCCATATGGATATCCAGCAGTGCCCCAATCCGTGCCATATCGGTGCCCAGCAGTGCCATATCAGTGCCCAGCAGTGCCCCAATCTGTGCAATATCAGTGCCCCATCCGCGCCATATCAGTGCCCAGCAGTGCCCCATTCGTGCCATATCAGTGGCACATCTGTGCCCCATCAGTGCTCTACAGTGCCACGTCATGTGTAATTTATGTCCCTAGAACGCCTGAAGGTGCTCCATGCATGTTGGGCCTCTGTATGTGGCCAGGCTGTGTAAAAGTCTCACACATGTTGTATCGCCATACTCAGGAGGAGTAATAGAATGTGTTTTGGGGTGTGATTGGGATGACAATTTAAAAAAAAAAATCTTGATTTTGCAAAGAATTGTGGGAAAAAAATACAATGTGAAAAAACTCACCATGCCTCTTACTAAATGCTTTGGAATGTCCACTTTCCAAAGAGGGGTAATTTGTACTTTCCTGGCTTGTAAGTGCCGGTTTACACTGGGGCGGCTTCAAAGTCTCCCGATTCTGGGCCGACTCTGAAGCCGCCCCGTACAGCGCAACGTCAGCCCAGCTTGCAAATGACTACTGTATAGAAGTCAATGCAAGTTGCTCTGAAGTCGCCCCCAAAGTAGTACAGGAGCCTTTTTCTAAGTCAGAGCGACTCGAGTCGCTCCTATTAGAATGGTTCCATTGTACTGCATGGAGCGCGACTTGTCAGGCAACTAGGTCGCCTGACAAGTCGCCTAAGTGTGAACCTGCACTTAGTGTCTCAAGAAATGAGATAGGCGGTTAGTACATCAGGTGTGATCAATTTTCAATGATTGGCACCATAGCTTGTAGACTCCATAACTTTCATAAAGACCAAATAATATACACTAATTTGGGTTATTTTTTTTACCAAAGATATGTAGCAGTATAAATTTTGGCCAAAATTTATGAAGAAAAATTACTAATTTGCTAAATTTTATAACAGAAACAAAGAAAAATGCAATTTTTTTACACAATGTTCGGTCTTTTTTTTATTTATAGCGCAGAACATAAAAACCCCAGTGGTTTTAAATACCAACAAAAGAAAGTTCTATTTGTGTGAAAAAAAGGACAAAAATTTCATGTGGGTACAGTCTTGCATGACTGAGTAATTGTCATTCAAAATGTGAGAGCAGAGGCGGCCCTTTAATTAGGCAAATTAGGCGGTCGCCTTAGGCCTCGCACTCACAGGGGCCTCGCGGCTGCCTAATTTGCCTTATTAAAGAGCTCCCTCTGCTAGCAGCACAGATCCCCTGCCATCAGGCAGCTTAGCGCCGAGTCTGTGCATTGATGCACGGAGAGGAAACCAGGCTGCGGGTGTGAAGAGGTTATTGTGTGATCGGTGCTCATTGAGGGCTCAGATCTCCGGATCACAGCCAGAGACACTCAGCTCATCAGAGCACTGCTGACCCCTCCCCCTGCTGCACGCACAGCCTTACAGGAGAGCTCTGCTTCTACTCCTCCTCCCCTCCTTTGTTTGCCCCGTCCACACTCCCCGACAGGCAGTGTTCTGCCTAAGAGAAGGGGATGCGGGCGGGAAGATTCAAGATCAAGAGTCATGTCCAGCAAATGTACAGAAAAGATGGAGTCTCATCCATCCATCCATGCAGTCCCTCCTGCCTCTGAGTGAGTACTCAGACTCTGATGTGGGGGTGTCTCTCTCTATTCTCTCTCCTCTCCTTCACTCTTCTCTCCTCTTCTCTCTCCTCTTCTCTCTCTCCTCTCCTCCACTCTCTCTCTCCTCTCCTCCTCTCCTCCTCTCTCTCTCTCTCTTCTCTCTCTCTCCTCTTCTCTCTCCTCTTCTCTCTCTCCTCTCCTCTCCTCTCTCTCTCTCTCCTCTCTCTCTCCTCTTCTCTCTCTCCCCTCTCCTCTCTCTCTCTCCTCTTCTCTCTCTCTCCTCTCCTCTCTCCTCTCCTCTCTCCTCTTCTCTCTCCTCTTCTCTCTCTCCTCTCTCTCTCTCTCTTCTCCCTCTCCCCTCTCTCCTCTCTCTCTCCTCTCTCTCTTCTCCTCTCTCTTCTCCTCTC
>BLSH010134809.1:238846-249298 GCA_018402905.1 Glandirana rugosa
TATGCTGCCGCCGACGCTATTGCGCGTGACACTCGCGCGCGCGTGGCGGCCTCCGCGCGGGCGCGACACAAGCCCCTCCCGGTCCCTCGCCCACGTCGCCGAAGCTAACGGCGGCCGGTGGGCGCTACCGGGGGGGCCTCGCTTACTCGCCTCCAGGCACATACATTTGTGCCTGGAGGCGAGACACACTCCCCCTTCCCTTCACTAGTGTCGGAAGGAAATGCACTTCCGACACTGGTGAAGGGAAGAGGACAATCCCGTAGGGGGTATGTCAATCTTGTGCGGGTCCCTTGTATCAATTGGGAATCTCGCGGGGGACGTCCAATTGGGGAAGTGACGGTTACCGTAAATGTGTCATTAGTCACGTAAAAATATCGTGACTAGCGACATATTTACGGTTACCAGGGTTTTTTCACAGATTTACCAGGCTGTACAGGCGACTTTATAGCGTCATGGCGTTTTTTAGCGTCTAGCGGCGGTAAAAATCATTTTTTATTTTTTTTTTATTTTTGGGGTTTTTACTTACCATTGGCAGTGAAGGGGTTAACCTGCAGGGGGCGCTCTAAGGGTTAACTATGTTCCCTGGGCGTGTTCTAACTGTATGGGGGATGCCCTAACAGGAGAAGGGAAGTGGTCACAGCCTTCACGTAAAGGAAGGCTGTGATCACTTCCCTTCCCCCTCACACAGAGCGGAGGTCCGTGTTTACATACACGGACCTCCGCTCATTCGCTCCGGGGGGGCCATCGCGGGTGGCCGGCGGCAATCGAAGCCGCTGCACCCGCTCCCTGGCCCTCCCCGAACACAGCGCGGGCGCGCCTCCGGCGGTGCGCGCGCGCTCACAGTGCGCGTTATCGCAGCCGCCGTCGTATGACGGCGATTTGCGATAACGAACCACCTTGTCGCCGTCAACCTGCGGTTGGCGGTCGGCAAGTGGTTAATAGTGAGATTAAATTACACACAGATGGACTCTATTTACCAATTAAGTGACTTCTGAAGGCTATTGGTTCCTCTAGATTTTAGTTAGGGGTATCAGAGTAAAGGGGGCTAAATACAAATGCACGCCACACTTTTCAGATATTTAAATTTTGAAAACCATTTATCATTTTCCTTCCACTTCACAATTAGGTGCCACGTTGTGTTGGTCTATCACATAAAATCCCAATAATATACATTTATGTTTTTGGTTGTCATGACAAAATGTGAAAAATGTAAGGGGGTATGAATACTTTTTCAAGGCACTGTAAATAAAACCAATGGTGCCACTACCTGATAGTCCAAGTCCAGAAAAATAAGGAACAGCACCATGCCTGAATGTAGCTTCCACATGCCCACACATGAGTAATCCAAACAACAATAAAGTCGGTAACCAGGTGCCATTGCAGTGATAAAAAATGTCCTCTCTTTATAACTTCATATGGGGTAAATGTTCCAATACAAAGCAAATGCTAACATGTTTCAGCCTGAAACCCCATATGAAGAAATAAAGAGAAGGAATTTTTTATTGCTGCAATTGCACCTGGTTGCCGACTTTTGTTGTTTAGGTCACAGTGTGTATTGTGCCACAGTTCTAGAGTAGGAGCATACTCTGCACCTAACACATTACACCAAGGTTATGATAGAGAGCTAAATGAGGGGAAGTCACAGAATAGAATAACCCTCGAAACCCCTTGCAGTGCTGCTTCACAACTAGAGAATTCAATAACTGGGCACACCCAGAGCACAGAGCGTGTGTGTACCGAAGGTGACGCTGCGGAGACAGTGGACGGAGTGGTGATCACTGACTGGGAACAGACCACACTATATGCATCCAGGGGCGTAACGATAGGGGTTGCAGGGGTTGCAATTGCAACTGGGCCCCATGGTCCAGGGGGCCCATGTGCCTCCCTTGTACACCTGAATAGGAGGGATGGCGGGGTGGCATTTAGAGGACCCAATCCCCTCCATTTTCCTCTATCCAGTTTACTTGTCTTCTGCTGTTCCCAGGGCCCCTGTGTGCTTCCCTGGTCCCCCTGGGGCCTGCTGCAGAACTTGTGAAAGGGCCCCACTGCAGTATCGTAATAAAGGGACCCACAATAGGCGTAAAGGGCCCCAGGATCAGTGGGAAGGGCCCTGGCCAGGGGGCCCTTCATAATTTCTTGCACCGGGGCCCTGAAGGTTCTAGTTACGCCTCTGTATGCATCAATGACTGTTTTCAAAGACTACATGTAAGCGCATTTTTATTTGAATAAAACTAGATTATTTTAAGTAATACACTATGAGAGGCTTCTTTCTATTTGCTCCCTGCACGTGCCATTAGTCTATAGAGGGGTAACGAAGGAAGCGGCTGACTCTGGTGTTTCTTCAGATTGGATGAGCTGTTTGCCTTATTATTTCTGATGAGCCTCAGTGTGTTTACGTTTTTCACGTGGTGGCACTGGTGGAGGAAGTTCTAAGCTGGAGATATCACAAACATGGACATTTTATTTATTGATGTATTGCTTTTGAAACACGGAGCACTTGCACTTTACATGCACTTTATATGTTTTTGAAATATAGCATTGAATGTTTTCAATATACATGCACTTTATTGTATATGTATTTTCAGTGCTTTGGTGGTGATAGCGCTGCTGGAAACATTTTGCGTTTTTTCCGTTATGATTATTGGTTGATATATTTAAAGCAGCAGCACACTTTATAAACACTTATAGCTCCTATTAAGAAGGTTCCGTTTTAGCGCGGTGATTCACTACTTATTTGGTCAGGTTCACTGATGTCTTCAATGCAGAGAAATACAGATGGATATTTATCCATCATACCATACCATCCAGGGAGGTGTGTTATTGGCCCTAAATTTATACTGCAGCAGGACAACAACACCAAATGTACAGCCAATGTCATTGAGAACTATCTTCAGCGTAAAAAACAAGGTTTGCCCCCTCACAGAGCCTTGGTCTCAATATCAAGTCTGCATGGAATTACACAGAAGGATTTGAGGCAGCCTTCATCAACAGATTTGTGGTTAGTTCTCCAAGATGTTTGGACAAACCTACCTGCCGAGTTCCTTCAAAAACTGTGCACAAACACTGTGTGTACCTAGAAGAACTAATGCTGGTTTGAAGGCAAAGGGTAGTTGCACCAAATATTGATTTGATTTGGATTTCTCTTCTGTTCATTATTTACTTTCCATTTTGTTAATTTATAGAAATATACTATTAAAACTTCTATTTCTGAAAGCATTCTTAATTTACAACATTTTTGTACAGCTGCCTAAAACTTTTGCACAGGACTCATTGCTTGGTCTGGCACTCCTTCCATTGGTGCAGATCTTTGCACTTGTTGGTCAGTCTCTTTAACCTCCTCGCGCCGCCGCCATAGCCGAATGACGGCTACAGCGCGGCGCTAAAATGCCCATTTGGCTCGTGTTGGGCGCGCTCCCGTGGGCGCGAGCGGCGCACGCACGTGCCCACGCACACTGCGGGAGCGTGCCCGCGGGTCGGGCGGACCCGATGTCCGCCGGAGACCCGCGATCACCTTCCAGAGAGCAGGAACGGGGAACCGCCATTGTAAACACGGCAGTTCCCCGTTCTGTGAGGGGAGGCATGACAGATCTACTGATCCCTGTCACTGGGATCAGTTAGTTCTGTCATGCCCCTGCCAACCCCGTCCCCCCACAGTTAGAACACACCCAGGGAACATAGTTAACCCCTTCACTGCCCCCTGCAGGTTAACCCCTTCACTTCCAATGACATTTATACAGTAATCAGTGGACATTTAAATTTCTGATCGCTGTATAAATGTCATTGGTCCCAAAAAAGTGTCAAAAACGTCCGACATGACCGCCGGAATATCTCAGTACCGCTAAAAATCCCAGACCGCCGCCATTACTAGTAAAAAAATAAAAATAAATAAAAACGCCATAAACCAATGTCCATAGTTTGTAAACGCTATAACTTTTGCGCAACCCAATCAATATACGCCAATTTCGATTTTTTTAAACAAAAATATGTAGAAGAATATATATCGGTCTAAACTGATAAATAAATTTGTTTTTTTATTTTTGGATATTTATTATAGCAAAAAGTAAAAAATATTGTTATTTTTCAAAATTGTCACTTCTTTTTTGTTTATAGTGCAAAAAATAAAAACGCAGAGGCGATCAAATACCACCAAAAGAAAGCTCTATTTGTGGGAAAAAAAGGACGCCAAGTTTGTTTGGGTACAACGTCGCACGACTGCGCAATTGTCATTCAAAGAGTGACAGCGCTGAAAACTGAAAATTGGTCTGGGCAGGAGGGGGGTTTAAGTGCCCAGTAAGGAAGTGGTTAATGAAACATTCCCCCAGACCAGCTTGCAAGTGGCTAGAGGTAGGCCCAGTAGAGTCAGTAATCAACTTGACTTGTAGACAGTCTTTGGTTTATAGGCATGTGCAATTAATTTCGTTCCAAATTTCATTTTTAACAAATTTTTCAAAATTTGGCAATTCGGACGCATCATTGCGGTAATTTGGAAACTCGGTAATCGGAACAGCCGAAAATTCGGCAATCGGAACAGCCGAAAATCAGAAATTCGAAAATCCAAAAATAAGAAAGAACATTTGAAATAATAACGAACTAATAAATAACTTTTAAATTATAGGTATTGGAATTTCCTTGAAAATATGGCTGTTAGTGAACTTAAATAGGAAATTTATCACTAACAGTAAATTTGAAAGGAAATTCCAATACCTATAATTTAATAGTAGTATTTTCAAATTTTCGATTTTCAGATTTTTACTTCCCAGTTTCTGATTTTTACTTCCCGAATTTTGGCATTTTTGAATTAAGAATGCCCCGCAGATGTCCATCACCTTTACCTTCAGCTTCTTTAGCAAGGCAGTGGTCACCTAGGAGGTGTGTTTGGGGTCGTTATGTTGGAATACTGCCCTGCGGCCCAGTCTCCGGAGGGAGGGGATCACGCTCTGCTTTGGTATGTCCCAGTACATATTGGCATTCATGGTTCCCTTAATGAACTGTAGCTCCCAGTGCCGACAGCACTCATGCACCCCCAGACCATGACGCTCCCACCACCATGCTTGACTGTAGGCAAGACATACTTGTCTTTGTACCCCTCACCTGGTTGCCGCCACGCACGCTTGACACCATCTGAATCAAATAGGTTTATCTTGGTCTCATCAGACCACAGGACTTGGTTCCAGTAATCCATGTCCTTAGTCTGCTTGTCTTCAGCAAACTGCGGGCTTTCTTGTGCATCATCTTTAGAAGAGGCTTCCTTCCGGGACGACAGCCATACAGACTAATTTGATGCAGTGTGCTGTGTATGGTCTGAGCACTGACAAGTTGACCCCCCCCCACCCTTTCAACCTCTGCAGCAATGCTGGCAGCACTAATGCGTCTATTTCCCAAAGACAATCTCTGGATATGACGCTGAGCACGTGCACTCAACTTCTTTGGTTGACCATGGCGAGGCCTGTTCTGAGTGGAACCTATCCTGTTAAACCGCTGTATGGTCTTGGCCACCATGCTGCAGCTCAGTTTCAGGGTCTTGGCAATCTTCTTATAGCCTAGGCCATCTTTAAGTAGCACAACAATTCTTTTTTTGATCCTCAGAGAGTACTTTGCCACAAGGTGCCATGTTCAACTTCCAGTGACCAGTATGAGAGAATCAGAGAGATAACACCATATTTAACACATCTGCTACCCCATTCACACCTGAGACCTTGTAACACTGAGTCACATGACACAGAGGAGGGAAAATGGCTAATTGGGCCCAATTTCAACATTTTCACTTAGGGGTGTATTCACTTTTGTTGCCAGCGGTTTAGACATTAATGGCTGTGTGTTGAGTTATTTTGAGGGGGCAGCGAATTTACACTGTTATACAAGCTGTACACTTACTACCTTAGGTTGTAGCAAAGTATCATTTCTTCAGTGTTGTCACATGAAAATATATAATAAACTATTTATAAAAATGTGAGGGGTGTACTCACTTTTGTGAGATACTGTATTATTTTTATGAGAAAAAAACTAGACTTTACAATCACGTTATAGGAGTTCTGCTCAGCTTATGGAAACCAATAGGGATGTGCACGGCCGAAAAATTTGTTTCCGTTCAGATAATTTTTTTTTTTTTTTTCGGGAATTCGGAAATACGAGCTGTACAGTCACTTTACATTGTAGCAAAGTGTCATTTCTTCAGTGGTGTCACATGAAAAGATATAATAAAATATTTACAAAAATGTGAGGGGTCTACTCACTTTTGTGAGATACTGTAACTGCCAACCTTACTCTGTCCATCTTGGAGCCCCAGATTAAAGCGAAGTTCCACTGTTTGGTAAGTTTATTAAAAGTTAGCAGCTACAAAAAGTTTAGCTGCTGACTTTTAATAAACAGACACTCACCTGTCCCATGGTCCAGTGATGCGGTTGCCAGAAGCCTCGCTCCTCTCCCCCTCCTCTCCACGTCACCGTCATAGCAACTGTAAAGCAACCGGTCATGACAGCTAGTGGCTTCAAGGCCGGGCGCACACTGCGTATGCGCGAGTGACGCTCCGTGATTGGTCCTGAAGTCTTCTAGGACCTGTCCTGTGTCCCAGAAGACTTTGGGAGGGAGGGGGAAGGAAACTTTCCACTTTCGATCGCCTAAGGTGACCAGAACAGAAGTGACCACGGGTATCTGTCTAAATCGGGTACCCGTACCCCCCTCCTCCCCAAAAGCTAAATTTCACTATCAGGAGCTGGGGAGGAGGTCTTAAAGCGGAAGTTCCACTTTTGAGTGGAACTCCGCTTGAAGTAAAACACTGCCCTGGTGATGGTCTTGCAGGTGTTGACCTGGCGGGGGCCAGGCCTGGGCAATGTACTGCAAAACAGGGAGGATCTTGCTGTAAAGAACACGTGTCTTTCCCTCAATGGTGAGTTCACTGAGGCTCCAGAGGCTAAATCTCTGGTCAATTTTAGAGAGTTTCTCCTCCCAAAACTTCAAAGCTATGCCCTTAGCTCCAGACAAGATGCCAAGGATTTTGATGAAATCCACTCTGGTGTTGAAGGGAATGGATACAGTGGTGGGCAGGAACCACTTTTCGAACAGCAAAGCCTCTGACTTTCCGCAGTTGACTTTTGCCCTCAGCTCGGCTGAAGTCATCGTGTGTCTGAACAAGTAAATCAATGGAACATTGGTCCCACTGTGCTTTGGCAAAGCACAGCTAACCTATAGTTTTTGTGCTGGTTAGCTGTGGTTTCCCATAGACTTATGTTGCCCCACGGTTTTGAAAAGTGCACCACAGATACAGCATTCAGGAATTTTGTTGCATTTTCTTAAACCAAAGGACATCACAGAAGTCTATGGGAGAGTGCAGCAAATCCACGGGTTAGCTGCACTTTAGCAAAAGCACAGCGGGGAAGTGTGAAGCTGCTGTAAAGGATGTCATGGCAGAGTGCAGCTCCTCCAACATCAAGAGAGAGCTGGCGGCCAACAAACCTTCAGGATCATAGTGTTAAAAAAATGTGAACCCAACATTTTATATTCTTGGTATGTGCCTGCTGTACCATGTACTTATAAGAGAAAGTATCCTGTTCTCTTTGTATTGTTTCCTTTCTGTAAAATACCTGGTATTCCTGCCAGTCCCTCTGCTTTCTTATTAAAAAGTGACCACACCAGGCATGAGAGCAGAGGGTGGTCAGTTATCTGGCTGGAGGTATACACAAAGTCAATTCTGGAACACACAGATCCATCAGGGCGACACTAAGAGTGGTTCAAAGCTTCAATTCCTATGGAGCCCACAATGTCCACTGAGTCCTCTGATCATCTCCCTGAGCAGCCTAGTTGTAGCATGGCATGCATGCTGGAGCTGCACCCATCCTCTTCAGTTAAAATCAACATCAAGCAGCATGGTTCTAGAGGTGACAAGCTGGGTCCACAGGGTCTGGAAGAGTTCCAACTGCACACTTCTCCGGGGAGACGTACATGTTGATAAGCCTAATTGGCTAGATTTCTGTGAACAATCTATGACTAGAGTTGAGCGAACCCGGACTGTAAAGTTCAGGTTCATACCGGACTTTGGGGTGTCCGTGCCCCAAACATGTGAAAAAAGTCCGGGTTCGGTATTCGGGTATTTTTTGCGCCTTTTCTACTGTATAGTTGCAGGGCAGCCAATCAACAAGCATTTCACTCGTTTGCCCTTAGAAGCCATCACAGCCATGCCTACTAATGGCATGGCTGTGATTGGCCAGTGCATCATGTGACCCAGAATATTTTTGGCGCCTGTTGAAAAGCTGCAGGGCAGCCAATCAACAAGCGTTTCACTCGTTTGCCCTTAGAAGCCATCAGAGCCATGCCAACTATTGGCATGGCTGTGATTGGCCAGTGCATCATGTGACCCAGCCTCTATATGAGCTGTAGTCACGTAGTGCCGCGTGTCACATCGTCTCAGGGTAGTGTAGGGAGAGCATGCTACCGCCGCTGTGAGGGATAGATTACCGATCTAATATGATCCCATCCTGCATTACAGACAGGTTCCTGGCGGTGCTGTGAGGAGAAAGCTTAGCATTCTAAAACAATCTGATACTGGACTAGGTACAGTTTACTAGTGCTGTGAGGGGTAAATTACTGATCTAATATGATCTCATCCTGCATTACAGACAGGTTCCTGGCGGTGCTGTGAGGGGAAAGCTTAGCGTTCTAAAACCATCTGATACTGGACTAAGTACAGTTTACTAGTGCTGTGAGGGATAGACTACCGATCTAATATCATCTCATCCTGCATTACAGACAGGTTCCTGGTGGTGCTATGAGGCGAAAGATTAGCTCTCTAAAACCATCTGATACTGGACTAGGTACAATTTATTAGTGCTGTGAGGGACAGATTATTGTTCTAAAATCATCTCATAGTGCTATAGGAAGAGATTCCTGCTGCTCCTGTGAGGGACAGATTATTGTTCTAAAATCATCTCATAGTGCTATAGGGAGAGGTTCCTGCTGCTCCTGTGAGGGACAGATTATTATTCTAAAATCATATCATACTGCTATAGGGAGAGGTTCCTGCTGCTTCAATGAGGGACAGATTATTGCTCTAAAATCATCTCATACTGGTGTAGGGAGACGTTCCTGCTGCTGGTGTGAGCGGTGCATTTCTTGCACAAAAAATAAAAAGTGCGTCTACGTTGCAGTTTTAAAAAAAAAGAAGAATTTATTCTTCTTTTTTTTTGTATTAATAAATAGTGCTACATAGTACATTTGCGTCCAGAATGAGGAGAGCGTCAAATAAGGGACGTGGTCGTGGTGCTGCCGGTGTTGGTGAAGTTCCTGTTGCAAGGAGAGGACGTGGTTGATTTGTGCCAGCTACATGCACAAGTAAAACACGTTCCTCAGGTGCGAGTAGCCGACAGAACCTTCAATGTTATATGGTAGGCCTGAATGCCGCTCAACGAATGGTGAGGCCAGAACAATTACAGGCACTAGTAGATTGGGTGGCTGACAATGCCTCCAGTTCCTTCACATTGTCTCCCACCCGGTCCCTTGATGAAAGCTCAGAGTTGACACCTGAACCCTATGGCCATCTGTCTTTCACCTCAGCTCCTTGTAAATCAACCAAGCAGTCTGAGCCCCAAGTCATGCAGCAGTCTCTTATGCTTTTTGATGACTCTCCTGGTGTGCTTTCCGTGGGCCATCCACATAGCCCTGCCCCAGAAGTGGAAGACATTGAGTGCACCGATGTCCAACCACTTCTGTTGCAGGATGAGGACATGGAAACACCACCACAGCACGTCTCTGATGATGATGAAACACAGGTGCCGACTGCTGCGGCTTTCCACAGTGTGCATACTGACAAGCAGGGCAGTGGTGAAGGGTGGGTGGAAGATGATGTGGAGGAGGATGATGAGGTCCTAGACCCCACATGGAATGAAGGTCATGCGAGTGACGTGTGGAGTTTGGAGGAAGAGGTGGTGGTCGCACAGAGGCACCAGCACAGCAAAAGAGGAAGCAGGTTGCAAAAGTGGAGCGAACGTCCCCTAGACAGTAGGCTTGCTACTACCCACCGCACCCAGGGACCTAGCACACCAAAGGCAGCTCAAAGGCGTTCCCCCGCGTGGCAGTTCTTCAGACAATGTGCTGACAACAAGACACGAGTGGTTTGCAAGCTGTGCAATGATAGCTTGAGCAGGGGCATAAATGTTTTCAACCTGAGCACAACCCCCATGACCAGGCATCTAAATTCAAAGCACTTGCTGCAGGGGAATAAGTACCTCAAAATCCAAGAAAGGTCTCGGCCTCCTCCTGCTTCCTCTTCTGCTGCTGCCTCGGCCTCTTTCTCCACCTCTACAGTGACAGCGTCACCTGCCACCCAGCAAACAGAGCATGTGACAGCAACGCCACCATGTCCGCCACCGTCCCCAAGCATTTCCACACAGTCCCATGGAAGCTTACAGCTTTCCATCTCCCAAACACTGGAGAGAAAGAGGAAGTACCCCCCTACTCACC
>BLSH010134809.1:264464-291180 GCA_018402905.1 Glandirana rugosa
AAATTCACTACGCCTCTTACTAAATACCTTGGAATGTCTACTTTCCAAGAAGGGGTAATTTGGGGGGTATTTGTACTTTCCTGGCTTGTTAGGGTCTCGGGAAATGAGATAGGCCGTCAGTAAATCAAGTGTGATCAATATTCAGTGATTGGCACCATAGCTTGTAGACTCTATAACTTTCACAAAGACCAAATAATATACACTAATTTGTTTTTTTTTTTACCAAAGATAGGTAGCAGTATAAATTTTGGCCAAAATTTATGAAGAAAAATTACTAATTTGCAAAATTTTATAACAGAAACGAAGAAAAATTCATTTTTTTACAAAATTTTCGGTCTTTTTTTAATTATAGCGCAAAAAATAAAAAACCCAGCGACGATTAAATACCACCAAAAGAAAGCTCTATTTGTGTGAAAAAAAGGACGCAAATTTCGTATGGGTACAATGTTGCATGACTGAGTAATTGTCATTCAAAGTGTGAGAGCGCTGAAAGCTGAAAATTGGTCCGGTTGTTAAGGGGGTTTAAGTGCCCAGTGGTCAAGTGGTCAAATGAGGCCTAGTCGTTACTGCTCACTTCCACCATCACAGCAGTGAGCTTGTTCTTTGATTCAAACCCCCTCACATAGTCTCTCTCGACACTAGCTCTGAGCTCAGCATTTGAGAGCTCACTACTGTGATGGTGGAGGTGAGCAGTGATGACTAGGCCTCACTTAGCAACGTCCTGAGAGTACTTGGACCCCTTTCACACTGAAGCACAGGTCATTTTTGCCATGCTTTAGCTTTGGCGCTAGCTTTAGCGGGCGCTAGCGGGACTTTTTTTAACCACTTTAGCCCTGAAAGGATTTACCCACTTCCTGACCATAGCACTTTTAGAGATTTGGCACTGCGCCGCTTCAATTGCGCAGTCGTGCGACGTGGTATCCAAACAAAATTGACATCCTTTTTTTCCCTTAAATATGACCTTTCTTTTGGTGGTATTTGATCACTTCTGCATTTTTTTATGTTTTGCACTATAAACAAAGAGCGACAATTTTGAAATTGTATTTTCTTTTTTTACTAGCAATGGCGGCGATCTGCAATTTTTATCTGGACTGCGACATTGCCGCAAACAGATCAGACACTTTTTTGGGACCAGTGACATTTATACAGCTATCAGAGCTAAAAATAGCCACTGATTACTGTATAAATGTCACTGCAGGGAAGGGGTTAACACTAGGGGGCTATCAAGGGCTTAAGTGTATCCTAGGTAGGTGTTACTAAAGCCTTGTGCACACGGTTCAACGGTCGTATGAAAACAGTCGTACAACCGCTCGTTGTACGATCATCCGACCGTTAGTACACACGATTAGAACAGCCTACATACGATGGTCATACAACAGAAGTTGTATGATCAAACTAGAAAACTTTGGTTGTACCAAAGAGCGGTCGTACGACCGCTGTATCATGTGTACAAAGAAGTTGGTCCAACAAGTTGTACTGTGCAAAACACGCATGCTCAGAAGTCAGGAACGGCCGGACGCTAATTACATGCACCTGAACTTTCTCTTTATACGTTCATAACATGTCACTGCGTTCAGCTTGGTCGTACGATCGTTTAGTGCATGTCAGTACACGAGTTACATGATCCAACATACTATTTGGTCCATTCGGTCGTACGACTGTCGCACCGTGTGTACGAGGCTTAACTGTGGGGGGAGTGTAGTGACTGGGGGTAGAGAGAGCAAGCTGCTCCTGATTACCGGGAGCAGCAGATCTCTCTCCACTTCCCTGTCAGAACGGGGATCTGTTTGTTTACATCAACAGATCCCCATTCTGGCTCTGTAAGGAGCGATTGCGGGTGGCCGGCGGACATCGCACCCGCCAGCCACGCACATCAGCTTCAGATACGTGCAGCGGGCACACACCTGCTTCAGTCTCTTAAAGCACCGCCGTACAGCTACAGCGATTTGCGCAGTAGAGCTGACCTGCCGTCGGCAAGTGGTTAAGGTCACGTGACCTTAAAAAAAAAAAAAGACTCGTTTTGCAGCGATTCCCATTCATATCAATGGGCAGGGGTGTTTTTAAAGCGCTATTTGTAGCTCTTCAAACTTGCCCCAAAGATGCTGCTTGGAGGACTTTTTCTAACGTCCCACAAGTGCACTTTCCACTGTGAAAGCACCCATTGAAATCAATGGGAGAAAGTATTCAGAGGCTATTTCTACCGCTAAAACGTCTGAAAACCCGCCTCGGTGTGAAGGGGGTATTAGCAATGCCCTGGGAGTCAATAAGTAGTGTATCACCACGCTAAAAACTGTACCTCCTTAACGGAAACTATAAGTGTTTATAAAGTGTGCTGCTGCTTTAAATACAGTGGGTATGGAAAGTATTCAGACCCCTTAAATTGTTCACTCTTTGTTATATTGCAGCCATTTGCTAAAATCATTTAAGTTCATTTTTTCCCTCATTAATGTACACACAGCACCCCATATTAACAGAAAAACACAGAATTGTTGACATTTTTGCAGATTTATTAAAAAAGAAAAACTGAAATATCACATGGTCCTAAGTATTCAGACCCTTTGCTCAGTATTTAGTAGAAGCCCCCTTTTGATCTAATACAGCCATGAGTCTTTTTGGGAAAGATGCAACAAGTTTTTCACATCTGAATTTGGGGATCCTCTGCCATTCCTCCTTGCAGATCCTCTCCAGTCCTGTCAGGTTGGATGGTAAACGTTGGTGGACAGCCATTTTTAGGTCTCTCCAGAGATGTTCAATTGGGTTTATGTCAGGGCTCTGGCTGGGCCATTCAAGAACAGTCATGGAGTTGTTGTGAAACCACTCCTTCGTTATTTTAGCTGTGTGCTTAGGGTCATTGTCTTGTTGGAAGGTAAACCTTCGGCCCAGTCTGAGGTCCTGAGCACTGTGGAGAAGGTTTTTATCCAGGATATCCCTGTACTTGGCCGCATTCATCTTTCCCTCGATTGCAACCAGTCGTCCTGTTCCTGCAGCTGAAAAACACCCCCTCGGCATGATGCTGCCACCACCATGCTTCACTGTTGGGACTGTATTGGACAGGTGATGAGCAGTGCCTGGTTTTCTTCACACACACCGCTTAGAATTAAGGCCAAAAAGTTCTATCTTGGTCTCATCAGAGCAGAGAATCTTATTTCTCACCATCTTGGAGTCCTTCAGGTGTTTTTTTTTAGCAAACTCCATGCGGGCTTTCATGTGTCTTGCACTGAGGAGAGGCTTCCGTCGGGCCACTCTGCCATAAAGCCCAGACTGGTGGAGGGCTGCAGTGATGGTTGACTTTCTACAACTTTCTCCCATCTCCCGACTGCATCTCTGGAGCTCAGCCACAGTGTTCTTTGGGTTCTTCTTTACCTCTCTCACCAAGGCTCTTCTCCCCCGATAGCTCAGTTTGGCCGGACGGCCAGCTCTAGGAAGGGTTCTGGTCATCCCAAACGTCTTCCATTGAAGGATTATGGAGGCCACTGTGCTCTTAGGAACCTTAAGTGCAACAGAATTTTTTTTGTAACCTTGGCCAGATCTGTGCCTTTGCACAATTCTGTCTCTGAGCTCTTCAGGCAGTTCCTTTGACCTCTCATTTGCTCTGCCATGCACTGTGAGCTGTAAGGTCTTATATAGACAGGTGTGTGGCTTTCCTTATCAAGTCCAATCAGTATAATCAAACACAGCTGGACTCAAATGAAAGTGTACAACCATCTCAAGGATGATCAGAAGAAATGGACAGCACCTGAGTTCAATATATGAGTGTCACAGCAAAGGGTCTGAATACTTAGGACCATGTGATATTTCCGTTTTTCTTTTTTAATAAATCTGTCAACAATTCTGTTTTTCTGTCAATATGGGGTGCTGTGTGTACATTGAGGAAAAAAGAATGAACTTAAATGATTTAACAAATGGCTGCAATATAACAAAGAGTGAAAAATTTAAGGGGGCCTGAATACTTTCCGTACCCACTGTATATCAACCAATAATCATAATGGAAAAAACTCAAAATGTTTCCAGCAGTATAGTGCATATATAGAAAAACATTCAATAAATATGTTTCAAAAACATGTAAAGTGCAAGTGCTCAGTTTCTCAAAGCAATAAATCAAATGTCCATATTTGTGATATCTCCAACCTGCAACTTCCTCCACCAGTGCCATTACGTGAAAGACATAAACACACTGAGGCTCACCAGAAATAAGGCAAACAACTCATCCAATCTGAAGAACCACCAGAGTCGGCCGCTTCCTCCGTTACCCCTCTATAGACTAATGGCTTTTAGCAGGAACAAGCACGCTGATAAAGATGCCTACAGCAGGAAAGAACCTGCCATAATAACCATGGGCTTGTGTCACCACCACAATGCTTTATACAGTATAGCTAGGAACACATGGCCAATATCCCACAGCTCAATTCATTGCAAACTGCTCAGCAATCATTCTATGCATGCCTCTTTTAGAAACTTCTACATGCTGCTTGTACTGTATAGTTTGCAATGCATTGGGCTGTGGGATATTGGCCATGTGTTACTAGCTATACTGTATAAAGCATTGTGGTGGTGACAAACCCATGGTTATTATGGCAGGTTCTTTCCTGCTGTAGGCATCTTTATCAGTGTGCTAGTTCCTGCTAAAAGCCATTAGTCAATAGAGGGGTAACGGAGGAAGCAGCCGACTCTGGTGGTTCTTCAGATTGGATGAGCTGTTTGCCTTATTATTTCTGGTTAGCCTCAGTGTGTTTATGTCTTTCACGCGGTGGCACTGGTGGAGGAAGTTCCAGGCTGGAGATATCACAAATATGGACATTTGATTTATCGATTTATTGCTTTGAGAAACGGAGCACTTGCACTTTACATGTTTTTGAAACACATTTATTGAATGTTTTTCTATATACATGTACTTTATTGTATATGTATTTTCAGTGCTTTGGTGGTGATAGCGCTGCTGGAAACATTTTGAGTTTTTGCCGTTATGATTAATGTCCTGGGAGTATTCGTCAGGCTTCATAAGGTATGAAAATGGCCTACACATATAGCAAAAGCTTTATTCAACTTTAGTCAGAGCTTCACAGTTTGTGTGTATCTACAGACGCCCTTATCTGCAAAGGCAGTTTTGTGGTAAAGGTGAACTATCCCTTTAACCACTTGCCGACCGCCGATTGGCATCTGACGGCGACAGAGTGGCTCTGTAAGGCAAAACGCAGTCATATGACGGCAGCGGCCAGATCGCGCACAGTGAGCGCGCGCCGCCGGAGGCGCGCCCGCACGCTCACTGTGTCCAGGGAGGGCCAGGGAGCGGGTGTGGCGGATTCGATCTCCGCCGGGTACCCGCGATGCCCCCCCCCCCGAGCGAAAGAACGGAGGTCCGTATAAGTAAACACAGACCTCCGTTCTGTGAGAGGGGGAAGGACTGTGATCACAGCCTTCCTCTACATGGAAGCTGTGATCACTTCCCTTCCCCTGTTAGGGCAGCCCCCATACAGTAAGAACACGCCCAGGGAACACAGTTAACCCTTAGAGTGCCCCCTGCAGGTTAACCCCTTCACTGCCAATGGCATTTACACAGTAATCAGTGCATTTTTATAGCACTGATCGCTGTATAAATGCCAATGGTCCCAAAAAAGTGTCAAAATGTTCCGACATGTCCGCCCCAATATCGCAGTACCGCTAAAAATCGCAGATCGCCGCCATTACTAGTAAAAAAATAAAAACCCCAGAAATGAATTCTCATCATTCGTAAACGCAACCACTTTTGCGCAAACCAATCAATAAACGTCGATTGCGATTTTTTTAATCACAAATATGAGGAAGAATATAAATCGGCCAAAACCGATGAAAAAAAGTTTTTTTTATATTTTTTTTTTGGATTTGTATTTTAGCAAAAGGTAAGAAATTTGGGTTTTGCTAAATTGTCGCTCTTCTTTTGTTTATAGCGGCGATCAGAAATGACGCAGCGGTGATCAAATAACACCAAAAGAAAGCTCTATTTGTGGGTAAAAAAGGACGCAAATTTCGTTTGGATACAACGTCGCACGACCGCGCAATTTTCAGTTAAAGCGACGCAGTGCCGAATCGCAAAAAGGGCTCTGGTCCTAAAGTGTGAAATCCTTCCGGGGCTGAAGTGGTTAAACAAAAATCGTACGATCTGATATTGTATGAGAAAAAATGTTTGCGCTTATCCCAATGGATAATTTTGCCTGAATTGTCGTGATCACCTCTTGAAAGCTGTGTACTAAAGATCAGATTATCGTACGATCACTTTAAAGCGGTATTTTTCATACGATTTTCTGATCGTGTGTACAGGCCATTACGGTTGCTATCACACTTGAGTGTCACTTTATTTCAGGTGTTCTTGAACATTTTCCAGGCATTTTGGAGCTTTGGCGTTTTTGTATTAGCCAATGGCAAAAACTATCATGTTACATCATTGGTTTCTGCTTTTCAAAACCTGAACGACTCGGGTTACAAAAATAGCTCCAAATTTTTTTGGAGTGGAGATGTGAACCACCACCATAGCAGTGGCTAATCCATGCGCCCAGCCCCTAATCTCCATGCAGGGGCACGTGATTAGAGCCTGAGGCTCTAATTGGCTTCAAGAAATAGTGGGCTTGGGGAGCAGAGCACTGCACCCTGAGCCCACCCAGTTGTGTGACAATAGAGAATATTCACTGTCTTCCTGATTTTCCTCCTGACCAATCAGGAAGCAGGTTTTAAGACCCAATTGGCCAAGAGGAGAAGCGATCATATTGGCCGCTGAGGAGATGCAGGATGGAGCCAAAGCTGCCGGCAACCTAGATGAAATAAGTGTGGGGCTGGTGGGGTGTATTGACTGAGTGACCGATGGCGGCGGGATGTCATTTGCCACCCCCCCCCAAAATATACAGCACCAGCTGTCACTACACTATAGAAAATAAAGGATTTTTTTCTCCCTTGGGCTCTGTTCACATCTAGGCTGTCACGGATAACACGCGCCCACTGCGACTAGCTAGCCGCAACGTGTGTTCTGTGTCTGGGGTTATATGAGGGAATAAGGGGAAACCTTACTGAATAATAAGACTTCACTGTACTTTCACAGCCCGCACTACCTTTGGCCACCACTAGAGGGAGACTCCACTCCAACCAGCTGACCACACACAGGCAGATACAAATCTTACATACAATCTGGCACACTTTAAGGGTTGGGGAGCAGTCTAGCAATTGGTACACACCTCCAAGATTTCTCTAGCTATCCTGCAAGCTAAAACCCCGGTGCTAAATCACTCTTCCCACCGTCCACGCACAATAAACGATAGCCTGCCACCACCCAACAGTTTGTCCGCAGACTGGTCTGCAGGGCCACCACACACAGATCTCCGTCTGGCAGATCTGTTAGCTCACAATCTGCCTACACACAGAGCAATTGCATACTGATTGGCACATAACTTAGACCAAGTATTTAGGCACTAAAATACAACAATCTCTCTAGAGATATGAGTCCTAGCTTAGTACACAGAAGCCACTTATTCATTTTAACATTTAATATCCGAAAGTGGGCAGTGCATAAAATATATACAAAGAAAAAGGAGTTGAACAGAAATGCATGATGCCTGTGCGTTCATCAATTTCAATAGCATCCCAACTGTGGCACGATTTTCCCACGATTGCTCGGGCGACAATTGCGCAAACAGAATCCCGGGATGCCTGTGCATTCCCCATCAATTTTAATAGCACCCAAAACTTGGTGCGATTTTCCCGCAACTCCTCGGGCGACAATCACGCAAACAGAATCGTGGGATGCCTGTGCATTCCCCGTCAATTTCAATAGCATCCCAAATGTGGCACAATTTTCCCGTGATTCCTCGGGCGGCAATCGAGTAAACAGAATCGCGGGGCGCTTGTGAGTTTCATCAGTTTCAATAGCACCCCAAAAATGCCGCGATTTCTTGGACGACAGTCGCGCAAACAGAACCGTGGGACGCCTGTGTGTTCCCCGTCAATTTAAATAGCACCCCAAATGTGGCGCAATATACCCGTGATTCCTCGGGCGACAATCGCACAAACAAAATTGCGGGACGACTGTGCATTCCCCGTCAATTTCAATAGCACCCCAAACATGGCACGATTTCTCGGGTGATAGTTGCACAAACAGAAATGCAGGACGCCTGTGCGTTCCTCATCAATCTCAATAGCACCCGAAATGTGGCACGATTTTCCCACGATTCCTCGGTCGACAAGCACGCAAATAGAATTGCGGGATGCCTGTGCGCTCCATCAATTTTAATAGCACCCCAAACGTGATGTGATTTTCCCGCAACTCCTCGGGCAACAATCATGCAAACAGAATCGCGGGACGCCTGTGCGTTCCCCATCAATTTCAATAGCACCCCAAATGTGGCACGACTTTCCAGTGATTCCTTGGGCAACAATTGCGCAAACAGAATCGTGGGGCGCCTTTGCGTTCCCCGTCATATTCAATAGCACCCCAAAAATGGCGCGATTTTCCCACGATTCCTTGGGCGACAATTGCGCAAACAGTATCGTGGGAAGCCTTTGTGTTCCCCGTTAATTTCAATAGCACCCCAAACTGGGCGCGATTTTCCCGTGATTCCTCGGGCGACAATCGAGAAAACAAAATCGCGGGGCGCCTGTGCATTTCCTCATCAGTTTCAATAGCACCCCAAACATGCTGCGATTTCTCGGACGACAGTCACGCAAACAGAATCGTGGGACGCCTGTGTGTTCCCCATCAATTTAAATAGCACTTCAAATGTGGCGCGATCTACCCGTGATTCCTCGGGCGACAATCCCGCAAACAAAATTGCGGGATGCCTGTGCGTTCCCCATCAATTTCAATAGCACCCCAAACGTGGCACGATTCCTCGGGAGACAATCGCACAAACAGAATAGCAGGAGACCTGTGCTTTCCTCATCAGTTTCAATAGCACCCCAAACATGCCGCAATTTTCCCGCGATTCCTCAGACAAGTCGCGGAAACAGAATTGTGGGAAGCCTGTGCTTCCCCGTCAATTTCAATAGTACCCCAAATGTGGTGCGATTTTCCCATGATTCCTTGGGCAACAATCGAGAAAACAGAGTTGCGGGGCACCTGTGCATTCCCCGTCAATTTCTATAGCACCCCAAATGTGGCACGATTTATTGGCTGACAATCAGGGGGTGTCTGTCGCCAAAGAAAAGTACATGAGCTTCTTTTGGGCAATGGGCGCCCCGTGATTCTATTTGTACAATTTTACTGCAACTGTCACCCCCATAGGCCAAGATGTGAACGGAGTTTTGCAGCTAGAAAACGCTGAGGTATGAAAAGGCCTCACTGTGAGCTATGGAGTCTGTGAAAGCTATGAGGTATACCACACAGCCTGTACTCCGAGTGATAGCCACCATACAACGTCATACCCAACCCCTCTCCTCACAGGCCTATGAGAACGCGCCCCGGCCGGAGGATTAGCCCTCAGCAGTCACTTCCCAAACGGCGCGGAACAGCACAATAATTCGGCGCTTCAGCTTGCACGGAGT
Source organism: Glandirana rugosa (assembly GCA_018402905.1). Lineage (NCBI taxonomy): Eukaryota > Metazoa > Chordata > Amphibia > Anura > Ranidae > Glandirana > Glandirana rugosa. The sequence continues at coordinate 273,966 of BLSH010134809.1, forward strand.
TTGGCGGTTACCCTAGTAACCGCCCTTCCCCCACCCCCAACCAATCGCCGCTGCGCGCCACAGCCGGCGCCGAGACCGAAGCCCCGCCCGTTTTCCGTGTCAAGGAGACTGATACCGAGAGCAGGGTGAGCGCCCCTTTACTGGCTCGCCTCTATTTGACGAACGTCTTGTCGTCACGTCCTCAGGAGCCAATGAGGAGGCAACGGGAGGGAAAAGTGGGCAGGGGAAAAGGCGCGGGTGACGTCAGAGGGAGAGGATAGCAACTGTTGCCTCGAGACCCCCGGCGCCATAGTGACTGTAGCCGTGGAGACTGTTACTTGCCAACCGGAGACACACGACCAGCAGCGGCCGGAGGAGCAGCCCGGAGACCGCGGGGCCACAACTTTCACATCAGCAGCCATCCAGCCGGACGCAGGTGAAGCGCTCACCCGTACAGCCCAGCCTGCCGCAAGGTTGGGAGGGCAGGGAGCCGGGGTGAAGGAAGTAGATAGGAGGAATAGAGTACTCGGCCGCTTTCTGTCTATTAAACCTTTCTGCCGCCGGATGTCCTATCTCTACATCCCTACACATCTCTCTTCCCCAGACACACACCCGCAGCTGCTTCCACTTAGCTATGGCCTGCTCATTAACCAATGGCTACACGGCAACTTTTAAAGCGCTGCTAAAGTTTACTGGTTGCCATAGCAGCGAGTATTTGTGTTTATATTGGGCTCAGATCTCTGGGGTGCTTTATACAGATCATCTGCTATCAGACGCCTTCTTTAGGGTCACCCTGACCTCTCTCCCTGCCCTAGATTGCATGGAGGTGTCAATAGTTTGCTCTAAAGACAATCTGATTGTGCAATCTCTTTTTAAGCACACCATACACCTCTGATTGTACAATCTCCTCTATGCTCGCCATACACATTACAATCTGATTGTACAATCTCCTTTAAGCTCACCATACTCATCTGATAGTACAATCTCCTCTATGCTCACCATACACATTACAATCTGATTGTACAATCTCCTTTAAGCTCACCATACTCATCTGATAGTACAATCTCCTCTATGCTCACCATACACGTTACAATCTGATTGTACAATCTCCTTTAAGCTCACCATACTCATCTGATAGTACAATCTCCTCTATGCTCACCATACACATTACAATCTGATTGTACAATCTCCTCTATGCACGCCATACACATTATAATCTGATTGTACAATCTCCTTTTAAGCACACCATACTCATCTGATTGTACAATCTCCTCTATGCTCACCATACACATTACAATCTGATTGTACAATCTCCTCTATGCACGCCATACACATTATAATCTGATTGTACAATCTCCTTTTAAGCACACCATACTCATCTGATTGTACAATCTCCTCTATGCTCACCATACACATTACAATCTGATTGTGCAATCTCCATTATGCTCACCATACTCATCTGATAGTACAATCCCCTCTATGCTCGCCATACACTTTACAATCTGATTGTACAGTCTCCTCTATGTTCGCCATACACATTACAATCTCCTTTTAAGATCTTAGTACACATTACAATCTGATTGTACAATCTCTATGCTTGCCTTGCCCGGTACAATCTGATTGTACAGTCTCCTTTAGGCCCCTTTCACACTTGTGCAAATTGTCCTGCGACTTGGAACGGCAAAGTCACATGACAAGTCGTACCCCATGATTTCCAATGAGTACCATTCATACCTGTGTGACTTCAAGTCACACCGACTTCAAAAGTTAGCCCCTGTACTACTTTGGTCTGACTTTGTTGTGAGTTGAGGTCCATAGAGCTCGGGATTACACAGGCATTCCCTGAAATCACTGTAAAATCACAGCACTTTCAAGTCACTGCAGTGTGAAAGGGGCCTTAAGCTCACTGTACATGCTCCAATCTCCTTTATGCTAGCCATACACATCACCCTGGTATAGGAAGTTTAAAAATAACAGACCTGACCGTATCGACAGATAATATAACTGTGTTAAAGGGACTCAGAAAACCAAAAAAGTGAGATGACATTTGATGTGATTTTTGATTTTGGGCATCGTTCTATGGAATTTGTTTTATCACACAGACAGATCTGTTGTCTCCTATTGGGGAAACCTAGTCACATCACGTGATGTTCTTTAAGGGCTTGTTTGTACTCTTATCCCCGCCTTCGGGGTTCTGTTGTCCACGCACCTTTACAGGCATTTGATATGCATATGCGGCTCATTTTACATTTTCTTAGGCTTTATTTGCACGCGTTTTTTGCAGCCTGCTGTACCTTTTTAAAAAATGTCATGAAAGCAACACAATGGTGAAAACTAGGCTCATAGAAGTACATTTTAATTTTTTTGCATATGCACTTGTAGTTTGTTTAACCACTTACCAACCGGAAGGTTTTCCAGCTTTAGGACCAGAGCACTTTTTGCGATTCGGCGCTGCGTCGCTTTAACTGACAATTGCGCGTCCTTTTTTTCCCACAAATGGAGCTTTCTTTTGGTGGTATTTGATTGCCTCTGCGTCATTTCTGATCGCCGCTATAAACAAAAGAAGAGTGACCATTTTGCAAAAAAGCCCCAAATTTCTTACTTTTTGCTAAAATTCAAATTAAAAAAAAAATATATAAAAAAAAAACATTTTTTTCACCGTTTTTTGGCCGATTTTATATAATTCCTCATATTTGTGATAAAAAAAATCACAATCTGCGTTTATTGATTGCTTTGCGCAAAAGTGGCCGCGTTTACGGATGGTGAGAATTCATTTCTGGGTTTTTTTATTTTTTTTTTATTTTTTACTAGTAATGGCGGCGATCTGCGATTTTTAGCGGTAATGCGATATTTCAGCGGACATTTTTGACACTTTTTTGGGACCAATGACATTTATTCAGCTATCAGAAATTTTAAATGTCCACTGATTACTGTATAAATGTCATTGGCAGTGAAGGGGTTAACCTGGGGGGGGGGGAGCTAGGGGTTAACTGTGTTCCCTAGGTGTGTTCTTACTGTGGGGGGGTTGGGCTACCATGGGCATGAGAGATCTAACTGATCCCAGTGACAGGGATCAGTAGATCTCTCATGCCCCTACTAACAGAGCGGGGAACCGCCGTGTTTACATTGACGGTTCCCCGTTCTTTCCCTGTGGCTGCTCAACGCGGCTCGCCGGCGGACATCGGGTCCGCCCGAGCCGCGGGCACACTCCTCCCCCTAGTGGCTGATTGCAGATCGCCGTCTTTTTACGGCGATTCGCGCTCAGCATCCCAACTGCCGCAGTGAAAACACGGCGCGCGGTCGGGAACTGGTTAAAGGGAAAAAAAAAAAGTCAGCAGCTACAAATACTGTAGCTGCTGACTTTTAAAGGAGTTGTAATGTCTCATGGTTTGCGTTCTATGCATTAAGATGAAAAACCTTCTGTGCTGCAGCTCCCCCCAGAGCCCCCCCCCCCCCTTTTTTTTTACCTGAACCTAATCGTTCCAGCAACAAGCACGAGCCCAGCCTCTGTCTCTCTCCTCATTGGACAGAATGATAGCAGCAGGAGCCATTGGCTTCCGCTGCTGTCAATCAAATCCAGTGACACGGGGGCAGGGCTGAGTCCTGCTGTCTGTATCAATGGAGGCAGCAGCAGGACTCAGGAGCGTGACCGCATGGGTGCCCCCATGGGAATCTGCTCTCCATGGGGGGGCACCCCATTAGAGGAGGAGCCAGGAGCGCTGCCACGGGACCCCAGAAAAGGAGGATCGGGGCTACTCTTCAAAACCCTTGCACAGAGCAGGTAAGTATGACATGTTTGTTATTAAAAACAAACAAAAAAAAAACTAACTTACAATCACTTTTTAATTTGAAAATGGTTGTAAACCCTCACATATACCCAGTGAGGTGACTGGCCTCAGGTGATACAGTGATGAAACAAATCTCCCTACATAAGTTGTATCTGTCTATCTATCTGCAGTCGTCTCCTCTCTATATCAGTTGACGTGCTGAATTTATAAATCTTGTCTGAGGTGTCAAAAAAGGGGACGGGCAGCTGCAGTTCCATTCTGCAGGGCTCAGTGAGGAGAGCTGACTGGAGGGAAGAGATTCCCACCCCTTCACACAGCACACAAGAACATAACGGAGGCTGTGAATCATCTGGAGCACCCTCCCCTGTCACCATTTTTCTCTTGGTGTCAGTTAAACTTGTCAGAAGTGATTCACGCTGATAGCAGCAGAGAGGAATGGCACATAGTGCTCCTAATTGAGATAACTGCACACTATAGAGGGATATGCTTTGTTCATATTTTATGTCTGAGGTTTACAACCACTTTAAGAACACTTACCTGGCCAAAGATCCAGCACTGGCCTTCCCCCGTGTTGGTTCTGCGCTGGTCTTTGGGTGCCAGGCAATGGCATGTTAATTGTGGAAGGCCAACTGTGACTCCTTACAGTGTCACAGCTGGCTTCCCACTGCGCATGTACGAGCTGTGCTGCACTTTGCGAATGGTCTCGCAGCCTTCTGGGACCTGTGATGTGTCCCAGAAGGTTTTGGGGGGGGGGGGGGGGGGATGGAGCTGCATTTTTACTCCCCTAGCTGCTACAGCAGCCATACCAGGCACATATCATGGGAGCGATGTGTTGCAAAAAATGTTCCCCATATCGGTGATGGTGAACCTTAGCACCCACAATGTTTTGGAACTACATTTCCCATGAAGCTCATGCAGTGTAGTTGAGCATCATGGGAAATGTAGTTCCCAAACATCTGGGGTGCCAAGGTTTGCCATCACTAGCCTAGGCGATATGACCGGAAGTGGGAGTGGGTACCTGTCAAAACCAGGTACTCTCCTCCGCCCCAAAAAAAGAGAAGTCCCGAAGAAGAAGTAGGAGGGAGGAAGGAAGGAAGGCATAAAGGGGAACTTTGCCTTTAGGGCGAAGTTCCACTTTAATAATGTGTCTGACTGCTTGTGGTGTAAATCAGCCCTTAGGGCTCATTTACACTAGTGGTAGCCCTCTGAAGAGCGACCTGTCAAAGCCCACTTTTCCGGGCGCATTCGGCAGGCAGTGAGGAGGAGTTGTCACCTCCTCACTGCTTTCTTTATACCATAAAAGACCACACCGCTGTGCTGCAGCCTTGTGCATTGCATGCGGTTGCAAGTTTGTTGCGTCACTGTCCCATTTACATGAATGCGTCTTTTCTGGCGGGCAGCTGCTGAACATGTTGGGGCAGTGATGGCGAACCTTGGCACCCAGATGTTTTGGAACTATATTTCCCATGATGCTCGTGCACTCTGCAGTGTAGTTAAGCATTAACTAATTAAAGGAAAATGTAGTTCCAAAACATCTGGGGTGCCAAGGTTCGCCATCAATGATAGGGGGATCAATTTTGCAAAGCATCGCTCCCATGGCATGTGCCCTGGTATGGCTGCTGTAGCAGCTGGGGGAGGGGGGTAAAAATGCAGCTTGTTTTTACTGCTCCCCCCCTCCAGCCACAGGTGTAAAGAGGGAGCAGAGCACACTGATGCTGTCACTTTGTACTGATAGGAGCCATGCAGGGCAAAGTTCATAGAAGCAGAAATCAGACCCGTTCTGCAGTACATCATATTGATTTAGAAAGCTTTTTTTCTTTTCCTGCCATCCGAATGAGCAGATGTCATCTTATTTCTCACACCTGTTTCCATTCAGCTGGAGCTCAGCTTTCCGGTAGTCGCAGATTTCCTGGGCAGCCCCTTGAAATGAGTTTATAGTAATTGGGGAGCGATGATCTTTGTTTTATCACTCTAATCTTCCTATCCTCTTGGTTTCAGGTTGAGGGTGTGTATTGATGATCGTATATTATTATTTATATGTTTAGCACAACCCCCCGGCCCCTTTTTTAGTGCAACTTCCTGGCTTCATCCTGTGTTTTCCACAGCCTCTTTAGATCGACCAGCGAGGGTTGTTTATTTTTGTTGCCCTTGGATACATCACAACTCTGCTTTGCTATGTGCATTGGCAACATCTGAGCTGTATTGTAGCGATAGCAGGAAGCAAGAACTCGGCCCAAGCTCTTTTGGGTCACAATAAAGTCATGTATTTGTTATAAGATTGTAATGACATCGGAGCGGTCTTTAAATAACAGCTGCATGAGGGTCACGTTATCATCCTTCCTAGATCCGATATTATAAAATGTCTGTTAGCAGTTGTATTCCTATAGCACTTAAAAGTGGGTGTAATATAAAAGCTTTCCGGAACTAAATCCATTACTTAAATTGTTTCCAAAAGCAGCCCAAGGCATTCAATTAATGATACCTTGAATGACAGCTGTCAGTTACTAACTGAACTGTCAAGCCATCAAAAGGTTTATTATAAGCGATCACATGGGCAGCGCCATGGCAACTGCAGGTCAAACAGAGGCTAAGATGGCAGCTTACTTGGCTGTTAGGCCCCGTTCACATCTGGCATTTTGGGACCTCGGGCAGTGTTGCTGCGATTCTGCTTGCAATCCCAAATCGCACTGCAGTAGTGGCAAAACACCCCATGCATGTTCGGGTGCCATTCATTGTTAATGATACCTAAACTCGGTGCAGTTTTGCAGCGATTTTCCGCATTGTGCCTAAAAGAGGCTCCTGCTCCTTTTTTAGGATGACAAACTTTGCACGGTGCTGTTTGCTGCAAGTCTTATCACAGCAAAACTGCATCATGTTTTAAGGTGCCATTATAAATGAATGGCACCCAAACACACATGGTGTGTTTTGCCATTATCGCAGTTAGATTTGGCATCACAGGCAGATTTGCAGTGTTTCTGCCTGAGATCCCAAAATGGCAGATATGATGGTAGGGATTAGTTTTCCAGTCACTTTGAATGGGATGGTTGCATTTTTGTTTTCTTTTTTAGTCTTTTAGGCCCCTATTAGATGGGCAGACTCAACCTGCATATCTGCCTGCTCAGTGGGAAATCTGTCCACTAATCTGTGCTGAGCAGGTGGATGACAAGTCTGTGTCTGCTTTGCTTAAGCAGAGCAGACAAAGACCCAGCCCGTTCTCCTCTATGGGTGGTCGGATGTAAACAGACTGCCTGTCTCTATCCGACTGTCATCCATTCCAGTCTGCCAGAGGAATGGGAAGTGGATCCCCATCTGTCTGTTTTTAGCGGACAGGCGGATTCGATTGCTGGGTGTCAACGAACACATGTCCTTTGACATCAGCAGCTCCATAGAGGGCAGTGGATGGTCCGACCAGGTCCGCTTAAAAAAAAACTGATAGGCGGACCCGATCGGTCTACCCAAGTGAAAGAAGCCTTATTCTCTTAGTTTTCACCTGTTGATCCAGACAGTAAGACCCCTTTCACACTGAGACGCTTTACAGGCGATATTTAGCTTAAAATAGCGCCTGTAAAGTGCTTCAAGTCACTCCCCATCCACCCCAATGTGAAAGCTGGAGTGCTTTCACACCGGGGTGGTGCGCTTACAGGACGTTACAAAAACTCCTGCAAGCCGCATCTTTGGTGCGGTGAGCGGTAATATACTGCTCCTCCACCGCCCCTGCCCATTGAAAACAATGGGGTAGCGCTTCCGAAGCGGCTGCACACCGCTTTGGAAGAGCGGACACTTTTAACTCCTTGTGGGGGGTTAAAAGCGCACTGCTCCCGCCACCTTAGCGCTGCTGTAACAGCGGTAAATCCCTGCTGTGACTAACTCCCCACCACCCCCAGTGTGAAAGTAGCCTAAGTCTGTTATTTTTCAGCTTGCTTTAACTTTAATTAAAAGTCGCAATTAGAGGAACAGACAAACCATTTAACACTGACAGTGGAGCTTACAAAGATCAGCTTTTATTCATTTATGTAAAACCTTTGGGCCCTTTCACACATGCTGTCCGATCAGGTGCGCCTGTCAGTTTTTCAGGCAGACTCGATTGGACCCTCCAGTCTCCCCTATTGAGCGGTGGACGTCAATGGACACACCTGCCCCCATCTGATCCGATCCTGCCAGGCGGTCCGTTTCCATCTGAGGAGAGTGGCACTGTGTCCGTGTCTGCTCTGTACAGCGGAGCGGACACGGACCTGTCATCCGTCTGCTCAGTGGGGGATGAGCTTTAATTTATTAGTCAAGTCCATCTAAATCTGCTAGTATATCCAACACTACCCTCTCCTCAGATTGACCATGCTGCTGTCCAAAGGTGTCTCTGTTGCTCTTCCATCCAGAATAGAGACACCCTAGGACAGGGAGTGTTACTGGCCGGATCATCAAGTGAAAATAAAGGAGAAAAAGCATAAAAAAAGAAAACCAATGCAGCCATTATATTTAATGATTGGTAAGCTGCAATATTACACTTTTCTTTTTGGTTTTATAACACTTTAATCTTCACAAGTGGAAAACTTTTACCATATTCATTGGAAAAATACAAGGTAGAAGCCCATGGTTGTAGCCTTGACAATGTTCTGTATAATGCAGGATAACGGCAGTTGATTGTTATTGTCTTCTGATCCGAATGATCTTACTGGAAATGCTTGTTCATATGTTCCTCTCATGAGATAAAAATGGATAGATCAGCTAAGAGTAAGCATCTTTGGCACTCAAGCTGGGTGGAAACTACAAATCCCATGGAGATGTGCCTGTAGCTGTCAGAGTCTTTAAGTTGCCTCATTGAACTCCTAGTTCCACAACTGCTCATAGTTCCACAACACAAGTTGTCTACTCCTGGGCTAACTGGTGCCATAGTTAACAAAGTGGTCGTTGTATTCCTTTTGGCAGCGAACACTTTGCATTATTTTGTTGTGATGCAAAGGTACCCCAAGTGACATTGTTCTTGTGTTGTTGCTATAGGAACTGCAGCCAGAGTTTGTTTCATTGTGTAAATCTCATGGGCCAAGCCTGGTAGTCGCTTCCCACATGTATGTTATTAGAGTTGCTCCTGATCGTTTTTCATAGGAATTTCATGGTGCAAAGCCAACTCTCCTAGAGCAGGTTGGAAAACCAAATCCATTGTCAAATTATGTCCCTCTGGGCAGTGTCTGTATTTATTTTTAGTACCAGTCTTATGCAAGCCATAGATTTATGCAATTTTCTTTCCTTTTAAGTGCGGGTTAAAGGAAAGAAAATCAATCCCCCCCCCCCCCAACAGTCAGTGTTGATAGGGGAATCCCTCCGTCTGCACTATTGTATTATGACAGCAGGAGGTTTCCCCGCTGTCACAAAACAATTGATCGCTGCTGGCGGCTATGGCAGTCGGCAGTAATTTGCATGGGAAAAACCCGACAGGCTTGTTGTACTGAACTTGATTGATCGGGTTTGGTACAACCAGCCTACCCATAGATTGTTTGAAATTCACCTGGTTCTTGCTGGACCAGATACGTTTTCATCTTTCTATGGCTGGCCTTAAAGCGGAGTTCCATCCACATTTTTCACTCCTCACCATGCAGCACTAATGTGCATCCTTAAAATTAATTGGCAATTAATTTTTTTTTTTCTGTTCACTTACCTGATTTATGCCTATATCTAATTTCACTTACTCCTTTAGGGGCTGCGGCGCCGTACGTTATGTCTGGTTTTGCATTGGCTCCTGGGAGATCTTAGCCAGCTTGGCATGGCACTTCTCACATTTTGCATTGGCGTCTATGGAAAATCTTGGTCAGCTTGGCATGGCTGTGCCATGCCAAGCTAACCAAGATTGCACCGCACTGCACATGTGCAAGATTGGCAGGTGCATGCTGGGTAGCCAGCATGCACGGAATCCAGGAAGGACACTGTGGCTTCAGATGCACACACTGGAGATGCCCATGCTGTGCAGGAACTTCACAAATTAAAAAAATGATGCTGTACAAATAGAAAACTGGGCATAGTTTACAGCATCTTTGTTACATTGCACAAGGCACGAGTTTTCTAGGGGTATTTTTATCTTAAAAGTCATATTTCGGCCGGAACTCTGCATAAATATCTGAGCTTGCCATTGCCCACCTCTCATTTTGAAAGTCTTGATTCCCTGGGTGACCTGCTTATGCATTCCCTTTTCACTGGGGCGGTGCGCTTGCAGGACATTGGGAAAAGTCCTGCAAGAAGCATCTTTTGAGGCGGTGCGGTGAGCGGTGTATACTGCTCAAAGACGGCTCTCCAGGACCTCATGGTCCCTAATTGTTGTAAGAAAAGCTGCAAGAACAATAGACGGGATAGAGCCCACAAACTTGGTCAACTGTCCAAGGAGAACAGTTCGAACAATGGTAGGGGGAGGGAAAGAGCTAAAAATGTGGTCAACAGTCCAGGTAAAATGTATTTGTCAAAGTAGTTGTTAAATAAAGCCAGTTGGTTTGGGGAGCTTCAAAATTTCTAACTAGGTTTATTAGGTCGGGGAGTGTCAGGACAACAGATTGGTATCTAAGGACTGTATTTGGTTAGCCTGCTTGAAACCTGCACACGTCACAAGTCTAGCACACAAGTTGCCTTTGGCTCCCTCTCTTTCCTACTTTCCTTGCTATAGCAATGTGAATTTGTAGTTCTTGAATAATACTTCTATTGTTTGGATGAGAAATGGCCTTATGCACTTAAAGTGTTACTAAACCCAGAACAGTAAAATCAGTCTGTATATGCAGTAAAGCATGCTTGTTGTACTCGCTGTGGAACCTAATCCTCCACATTGTGTAAAAAGGCTGTTTGATCCGGTCTTCTCTGATCATGCCCTTTGTTTACTGTCCCCAATCCATATGCTGATATCATAGCCTTGGGGGGCACTCTGCACATGCTCAATTTGGTGAGTTTGGTGTGAATTGATGTGTTTTTTTTTTTTTTCTTTTTCTTGGGAGGGTGCATGTGATCTGCACAGGACCAATCGGCACTGTCCAGACAGAGGGTCAGGGGTCCTGCATCCTCCTAGGACAATCAGAGTAGAATGAAAACTTCTCCTACAAGTTTTAACCAGACACTCATAGAAGTCATCAGACTGCTATATACTGCTTATGAAAAGTTAGCAGTTTTATATTTACTAAATTAACTGCATTTCTATGTTCTGTGGGAGACCAGATATAGTGAATGTAGGGTCCTGGGCTTAGTAACACTTTAACCACTTCCATACCGCAGAACGTCATATGACCTCCTGGGACTTTTGTGGTGATATCTGAATGATGCCTGTAGCTGCAGGCATCATTCAGATATCATTTTTTTCATTTGGCGATTTATCTGTAATGTAAAAAAAAAAAAAAAAAAGCTAAAAAACTATACTGCAAAAACGCTCAAAAGCTCACTCTACAGCTAATGCTACCAGCTTTTTTATAACGTCCAGTGTGCATGAGGCAAAAAAAAAAAAAATAATAATCAACGTATTTCTGTTGGGCCACATTCATTGGCGTCTTGGGCCACAGATTGGATGCCCCTGATGTAACCCTTTCCTTTGGCAAAATAGCGTCTGGAGCATAAAGCAAACATTCTCGATCCCATGTATTTACTACCCTGGGATCCCTGATATGCTAATCTACCTAGAAAGTAGCTATTGGACATTGATGTTTCCCACCACTAAACCAGGGAGTTGCAGGAAAGGGTAAGCCAGCTCTTGCAAATTTAGAGATGAACCTTTTGGAGTGTCATGGTGGACTAGTGATGCAAGACAAGGGTATATGCTGATACATTACATTTCAGCTGCCCACATTACACTTCAGCTATTCTAATACCCTGCTGTTCAGATTGAGAGTTGAAGGACAGAGATCCTTTGAAGTCTGACACTTACTATTTTGTCAACTGCTTGACGTCACATACAGTCTCCTGATTTGCTAACCTGCATTATAAATATCAAATCACAGAGCCCTCTAGTTGTTTACTATCATCTTAACTACAGTGCTAGGTTATTAGTGTAAAGGGCAGCGCCTCTGACTTTAGGTGACCTCTTGCCCTCTAAATCTGATGTTTAAAGTCTTCGGCACAACATCCACTACAGCACACAAGTCAACTAATGTGCGTTGTAGTGGCTGCGGCTTCCTAGCAATATCAGATATCCTTTTAGACCAGTTATTCTCCGCAAGGAGCACAGCTAGCAGATCTCCCTAATGAACTTCTGTTAGCTTTCAGGTAGACTGCTGGTTGACTCTTTCTACCCTAGGCAAGATATAGTACTTGTGCAGAGGTAGGTAGAAAATGCTTATGAGCAATTGGTGATGGTTTCTCAGGAAAAGGGACAGATTGATGAAACGTTTTGTACCAGAAGCAAAAGGTAGGGAAGACCACACATCTTTTTAATCTTTTAGCATTTCTGTTGATGGCCGTGGCTCCATGCAAAACCTTGCTCTGGATTCTGACAGCACAGAGGCCAAGAACAGGACGAGCATGAATATAACTGTCCCTCTGGAGCTGTCAGGGCTGTATAATGACAGTGCAATAACTACAGCTGTCTGCAATTATTTCCCACTGTCAGGCTCAGTGCATTGCTGGGAGCCATAACCTAGTGGTAGTGGAGTCTGTGTAGCGTAGAATCTGACACTTCCGGAACTTCTTAAAGGGCTTGTAAAGGCAGAAGGTTTTTTATCTTAATGCATTCTGTGTATTAAGATAAACCTTCTGTGTGTAGCAGCCTCCCCAGCACCCCCTAATTACTTACCTGAGCCCCTTCTCTCTCTCCAGTGATGTCCATGAATGTCTAAGCTGCCCGGGATCCTCCTCCTGGTTTGCTGAGAAACAGCAGTGGAACCGTTGGCTCCCGTGGTCGGCGCTCCTTGTCTGAATGGATACACAGAGCTGTGACTTGGCTCGGGTGCCCCCATAGAAAGCTGTGGGCTGAGGGGGCACTCGATAGGAGGGAGGGGCAAAGCAAAGAGGCACCCGCTAAGAGGAGGATCCGGGCTGCTCTGTGAAAAACCAACTGCACAGAGGAGGTAAGTATAACATGTTTGCTATTTATTTTTTAACCACTTTAGCCCCAGAAGGATTTACCCCCTTGCTGACCAGAGCACCTTTTGTGATTCGGCACTTTGTTGCTTTAACTGGCAATTGCATGGTCATGCAAGATGTACCCAAAATATCATAGGTCGCTGCTATTACTAGTAAAAAAATAAATAGTAAAAATGCCATGAACTAATTCTTAAGCCTATAGCATTTTTTTTTTTACCACAAATACATAGAATATATATCGGCCCAAACTGATAAATAAATTTTGTTTTTATATATATATTTTTTTTTTTTTTTGGATATGTATTCTAGCAAAAAGTAAACCTTTTCTTAATTTTTTTTTTTTTCCCAAGATTGTCACTCATTTTTGCTCAAAGTGCTCTGGTCAAGAAGGGGGTAAATCCTTACGGGGCTGAAGTGGTTAACCTGCAGGAAGCAATCAAGGGGTTAACTGTGTTCCCTCAGCGTGTTCTAACTGTGTGGGGGCTGGGCTGTGTGCGGCATGACAGATGTAGCTGACCTCGATTACAGGGATCAGTAGATCACTGTCATGCCGCCTGACAGAGCAAGGAACCGTTGTGTTTACATCGGCGGTTCCACGCTTTTCTTCTGTATCAGGCGATCGCGGGTCGCCGGTGGACATTGATTCCGCCTGACCCACGGCCACACTCAAGGCGCGTGCGGCGGGCACGAGAGCGTGCTGCCGGAGGCATGCTTCCGCCCGCTAGCTGCACCTGCGCACTCGGCGTTCTAAATGGCGATTCACACTATGCTGCCACTCTGCAGCAGTAAATGTATGCGAGCCGGTCGGGAACCGGTTAAAAAAAGTGAGCCTTTACAATCACTAAGCCATCGTGCACACAGGACATTTTTGCAGCTGCTTTTTGGGGTGTTTAGCATATGGGTTAGCCTCCAGTGTTCATGCACACACAAACTTTTAGCCTAGGTTCACATTGGTACGATTTGACATGTCAAATTGCATGCCAATTCGGTGGCAATTGCCGGCAATGGCACAGATTCCCAAAAGTCGTTTCTGTATTACTTTTGGGGACTTCGGGTGCAATTTCAATAGACATCTGTGCAGGAACCCATACAGATGTCTCTGAAATCGCCCCCGAAGTCGGATTGACAGGCAGGTATGAAATCGATTTCAATGCTGCACAAGTGTGAACCTAGGCTTATAGGGGTTTGGAGGCATAAGCATTTAGAGACCGTAAAAAATATACAAAATAGCAAGGGGAGTGTTTTTATGTTAAAAATGCTAGCGCTGGAAAACACGCATAAGGCCCCTTTCACACTGGGGCTGGCGGGCGGTAGCGGTAAATCCCCGCTAGTCTCAGCGGTTATTTAGCGCTGTTATAGAGGCGCTACGGCGCCGCTATGCAGGCGGGTGCAGGGCACTTTTAACCCCCCACAAGGGGTTAAAACGGGGTTAAAAGTGCCGGCGCGCCGCGCTACCGAGGCGTTGTGCAGCCGCTTCGGAAGCGCTGCCCATTGTTTTCAATGGGCAGGGGCGGTGGAGGAGCGGTGTATCACCGCTCACCGCACCGCCCCGAAGATGCTGCTTGCAGGACTTTTTGTAATGTCCTGCAAGCACACCGCCCCAGTGTGAAAGCATTCCGGCTTTCACATTGGGGTGGGTGGGGAGGGATTTTTGAGGCGCTTTACAGGCGCTATTTTTAGCTAAATAGCGCCTGTAAAACGCCTCAGTGTGAAAGGGGTCTAAACGTTATTCCAAAAACGTGGCTAAAAGCATATTTTTAGCGCTGCTTTTTTCTGACCGCAGTGCTGGTGTTTTTAACGTCCTGTGTGCATGAAGCCTTTATTCCTATCCACTTTGCAGTGCTCCTAACTAAGAAGAAGAAAAAAAATGCGCACAATTGTGTATTTCTTTTTTACACTGTTCAATAAAGCATTCAAAGTTGGGTGTGTAACATTTGACAGACTTCATTTAAAGAAAAGCTGGCTATACACGGACAATTTTCTTTCATGCAACCACTTCCTCATCCCCTACAAGCTTAATTGTGTACACAAACTCATTTGAATGGGCTGAAATTGTGGTAGACGCCACCAAAAGTAGTACATGTCCTACTTTTTATAAAACGCACAGAAACCAGATCACACGGTACTACTGTATCCTGCGATCAGGTGCAGGCAAACGCTCTGTGTTTGCAATCTGTGTTTGGGGTGTCGTTGACATTGGCACCTACTGCCGATTGCAAGTGTAGTGTGTTTTAAACACAATGCGGGAAATGCACATGGGATGTGGGTTTCCCGCACGGTGTTCTGGTGTGAACTTGCCCTAATAGCATAGAAATGAATTGTTGCAGTTAAAGAGGTTCTAAATTCTAAAAACGCATTCTCTGCATCAAAACAAAAGTATGGGGGGGGGGGTCCTGAATCATACTTACCTAGGTGGATGCAGCATTGGTATGATGCTGCAGCTGTCCCCTGCCGGCTCTTAGGCCTGATTCACACCTATGCATTTTTAATGCTTTTTGCAGATTTTTACTACAGTCCATTTAACATGGTTTCCTATGGAGCACATTCTGTAGTGCAAATCTGCAAAAAGCACAAAAAATGCATAAGTGTGAATCAGGCCTAAGACCAAGAACCGAGCGATCAAAGACCCCCGATCACTTGGTTCTCAGTGCTCCCTGAGCAGAGAGCTGGCGACTGTTAGTCACCGCCTCTCTGCTCTGCTACATCGAACTCCCTCCCCGGAAGTGGCTGGTTTAGGCTCTCAGCCGGGTGCTGGTCTGGGCATGTGGGTGGATCCGGATCATATGGTTGAGATCTTTCCCCAGCCTGGACTGGCCCTGTGACTTCAGCCCGCTGTCAGCTGAAAATGGGTCTCAGGAGTGCAGAACAAACTGCTCCCTGTGATCCACAGGAAAAGAACAGCCAAACAAGCTTTGGCTCTACTTCTCCTTGAAGGGAAAAAACCTTTCGTTGTCTGTCCTCCCACCAACACTTACCTGACTCCTCCATTGATCCAGCGCTGTGCCTGGCTGCAGGTCTGCTCTCTCCCTCTCCCTCTCCCCCCCTCTCTCCCCCGAGAGTGGCAGCTGGCAGTTAAATCCTGCGAGGAGGGGGCTGGGCCAAGCCACGCTGCATGTGTCTATTGATGCACATTGCTATGGGGGAACGCGCAGAAGAGGAGCACCGGAGAGCACTGGTGGGGGGGGCCCTAGAAGAGGCTTTAAAGAGCAAGTAAACCCTGATGGGTTTTACTTCCTCTTTAGTTCCCTGCAAAGTAAAAGCATAATGGGCTAGTCTGCATCGCATACTAGCACGTTATGTGACACTTACCTGCAAGCGAAGCCCGCGCTGTCCCCTGGGGAGGCTGCGTCCATCTTCTCCCCTCTTCCGTCTTTGGCCGCATACGCGCAGGAGCTGCCAGTCATGGCACTTGCTAGTGAAGAAACGGCACGGAGAGCCATTTCTTCACTGTGCATGCGCCGTTGATGTCGGCGTAAGCATATATAGTGAATATCTTTCTAAACTGTGCAAGTTTAGGAGATATTTACGGTACCTACAGGTAAGCCTTATTATAGGCTTACCTGTAGGTAAAAGTTGTTGTACAAAGCTTACAACCGCTTTAAGGGGCTGCTCTGTGGAAAACCCTTGCACAGAGCAGGTACATATAAACCTGTGTATTATTTAATAAAAAATAAATAAATAAATAATAGACTTTACAATTGCTTTAAATTAAGCACAATACTAAAAGTGCCTATCTGACATCATCTAAAGTCCTGTATATATGGCTAAATACTGGTTACTTAAATAGAAATGTCTCCTGTTCTCCTCTCTCTCTTAGGCTTCATGCACACAGGACATTAAAAAAAGGTCCAAAAAACGTCAGTAGCTTATCGGGGATTTTTTCAGCTTTTACCAGCGTTAAATTACTGCAGTTTTTGCATGTTTTTTCGCGTTTTTACAACTCAAAAATGTCCCTGCTAAAAACAGTTGATAACCGCCTTTGTGTGCATGAACACATAGGATAACATGATGGGGGGTTTATTGACTGTAGAAAAAATGTCTGCAGCTTAAAACAGCTGCTGTAAAAGTCAAAAAATGTCCTGTGTGCATGAGGCCTTAGGCCTCATTTACACTGCTGCTGGTAAACGGACGTTTAGAGGCATTTGGGCATTTTTATCAGCTGCCCCTGAACTCTCCTCTGTAATCTTATCAGTACATGTACACAGGGTTGTTTAAGGTCCTTTTCAGGCAATTGAGTTTAAAGGCTTTTTGGAACACAAAAAAATGGGTTCAGACGCCAGCTCAGAGGCATTTGAAACGCCAAACGGCTTGTAAACGCGCCTAAATGCGGTAACTTGCGTCTATGACCATTTTGTTTACAGCCGTTTACATTAAAAAAATAAAATAAAAAAAAAAATAAAAAATATATATAT
>BLSH010134809.1:312724-331174 GCA_018402905.1 Glandirana rugosa
GGACCTGGTATGGTCCGGCGGACGGGAGTTGTACACCTCATACCCACGAAACCCCGTCCCCCCCTCCTTATTGTCTCCCTTCCCCTGTCGCCTCTTCTGGCCGTTTTCTCGTCTTCTGCGGCGTCTCTTCCTCTTCTTTCTTCTGGGGAGTCTTCTACTTTCTGGGGCGTTTTCTCGACTTCTTTCTTCTCGGTCTCTCCCCTCTTCTGGCGGCCTCGTCTAAATTATTTTATAAAATTTTTCGACACACCAAAAAACACATGTAGAAAGAAAGGTCCATTTACCCATCCTCATGCTACATGGGGTATGAGTCTTTTGCGGGGTCTTTCATCTTCTGAGGGGTCTTCTTTCTTCTCCTTCTCTGCGGCGTCTTCTGCTCTTTTGCCGGTCTTCTCCGCTGTCCCCTTCCCTCTGTTATTCCTCCCCCCCTGCCCCAAAGCACCCATACTCCACATGTTGAGGGCAGGCGGCCTGGTATGGTCCAGGAGAGGGGGGGCACTCGCTTGTCCCCACCCCTTTTCCTGGCCTCCCGGGCTGCGTGCTCGGATAGGGGTCTGGTATGGCTTGTGGGGGGGACCCCACGCCGTTTTTTGGCGTGGGGGTTCCCCTTAAAATCCATACCAGACCAAAGGGCCTGGTATGCTCCTGGAGGGGGACCCCATGCCAGTTTTTTTTTTTTTTTTTTTTTAATTTGGCGTGGAGTTCCGCTGCATGATCCCCAGAGCACAAAGTGCCTGGCATTGTCGGGATCAAAGTCGGATCCCTGTTCACAGACAAACGGTCCAACTTTGACCCCATGTAGGACCGTAAATCGCACAGCAAAGTAGGATCAAAGTCGGACCGTTTTTGTGTCGGATAGTGTGAACCCAGCCTTACTGATTGTGTGGGGTGGACAGGTGTCTTTATGCAGCTAATGACCTCAAACAGGTGCATCTAATTTAGGATAATTAATGTAGTGGAGGTGGACATTTTAAAGGCAGACTAACAGGTCTTTGAGGGTCAGAATTCTAGCTGATAGACAGGTGTTCAAATACTTATTTGCAGCTGTATCATACAAATAAATAGTTTAAAAATCATATATTGTGATTTCTGGATTTTTTTTTTAGATTATGTCTCTCTCACAGTGGACATGCACCTACGATGACAATTTCAGACCCCTTCCTTGATTTTCTTATCTAGTGGAGTCACCGTGAAGCCAAACGCCACTCAAGAATTCCTAGATGGGCGGTGGAACTGTACCGGATGGATATATCCTCTCTCCAAATACATTCACCGAGGTTATTGCAGCACATGTAATGATAAGCCTCACATAGTGTAAAACACAGAAAGAGAAGCACAATGGCCTGGGGTCAGCAGCATCCGACGCATTTCGTCCGCTAAGACATCGTCTGGGTTTACCGCCCCCCCCCCCCAAAACTGCCATGCTTATATACCTTATCCATATATTCAAAGACCCCATTGTTACCATAACAACTTCTGCAAGATGACGCACACCACGTCGCCATCTAGTGGACGAAACGCGTCGGCGGCTGCCGACCCCAGGCCGTTGTGCTTCTTTTTTGCTGGCATTTTTACAATTGAGCTAGTTTTAATCTGGATCTTGTAAGTGCACTAATTTAAATAAAATTTTGTTTTTGAAGGGTTTTACATTATGTGAGGCTTATTACATGTGCTGCAATATCCTTGGTGAATATATTTGGAGAAAGGATATATCCATCTGGTACAGTTCCACTGTCCATGTGGGAATTCTTGAGTGGCGTTTGGCTTCACAGTGTCTGCCGGCCACCCGCGATTGCTCCCCGGCAGTGACAGAACGGGTATCCATGAATGTAAACAAGCGGATCCCCATTCTGACAGGGGAGAGGAGAGTGATTGTATGTTTCCTGTGTATGGGAGCAGCAATCACTCTTCTTCCCCAGTCAGCTCAGCCCCCACACAGTTAGAAACACCTAGCAGGGAACACAGTTAATCCTTTGATCGCCCCCTAGTGTTAACCCCTTCCCTGCCAGTGACATTTATACAGTAAGCAGTGCATTTTCATAGCTCTGATGGCTGTATAAATGTCATCGGTCCCAAAAACAAATGTCAAAAGTGTCCGATATGTCTGCCGCAATATTACAGTCCCGCTAAAAATCGCAGATCGCCGCCATTACTAGTAAAAAAATTAAATTTATTTAAAAAATGCCATAAATGAATTCTCAGTTTGTAAACGCTATAACTTTTGCGCAAAACCAATCAATATCCGCTTATTGCGATTTTATTTATTTTTTTAATTCTGAGGAAGCATACATATTGGCCTAAACTGATGAATACATTGTGTGTGTGTGTGTGTGTGTGTGTGTGTGTGTGTGTGTGTGTGTGTGTGTGTGTGTATACAATATAATTTTTTTTTTTTTCTATATGTATTCTAGCAAAAAGTAAGAAATATTGTTTTTTTTTCAAAATTGTCGCTCTTTGTTTATAGCGCAAAAAATAAAAAACGCAGAGGTGATCAAATACCACCAAAAGAAAGCTCTATTTGTGGGGGAAAAAGGACATCAATTTTGTTTGGGTACAGCGCCGCACGACTGCGCAGTTGTCAGAGCGACGCAGTGCCGAATCACAAAAAGTGCTCTGGTTAGGAAGGGGGCAAATTCTTCTGGGGCTGAAGTGGTTAATAGCTGTGTGTTGAGTTATTTTGAGGGGACAGCAAATCTACACTGTTATACAAGCTGTACACTCACTACTTTACATTGTAGCAAAGTGTCATTTATTCAGTGTTGTCACATGAAAAGATATAATAAAATATTTACAAAAATGTGAGGGGTGTACTCACAGTAAGATACTGTACGCTTTTGCAGTGGATCAGTGTGAAAGTAGCTATGGTGTGTACTAGGCTATAGTTGTCTTTGCTGGTGCCATGTTTAAAAACTTTGTGTAGCCTCCCACCTTTTGATCATTTGTATTGAAAAGGTGGCCTTTCTCCTTCTCTCATACTACTGAGTGTACTAATAAGAAAACCTGTATCCTGTATAACCCCAATCTACTTTTCCCTTTTCACCTCAACTCTGCTACCACATTGGCGAACATAAAATTTGCCTTCATTTACCCTCCCCCTGCTTTATTAATTACACACCTTCTGATCACATTGCTTGTGTCTATGGTAACCTTGTTTTATTCAACTGTCAAACTTTACGGCCACATTCTCCTACAAGAGGGTGGATGGGGTGGGGGTTATTGCGATGGAAGGTGGGTTGACCGTATGGAGAAAGAGATGGTGAACAGAAATGTTGGTGAATGACAAGGAAATAGATATATTTTACTAATACTTTTATGTTGCTATGAAACCGCCTATGGAGTCTATAGTAAACGTTTGCCAAATGTCAAAGTTTGCATTGATTTGCAATTGTCTTTAGTGTTGAATGAGTTAAGGGTAATCTTTACCTTTCTTTAGCATGTTTCAACTTGCCATGCTCTGGAAGGGTTTTTGTTCCCTTATTTTCCTTTCTACACTCCTGTGAGAACACATTCTTAAAATTCCTTTATGCTGCACAGCGGCTGATTATGAGCTTTAACGGCAACCCCTAGTGAGGACGCCAAATTATCATTACAATCGGTGTATAAATCCCCTATGGCTTGGGATACGCTTGTCTTTCAGTTCATTACTACCTTGAGTGTACACAAGAATATACACTACGAACTGTAATGCCAAAATTGATTGGTTTTATTAAAAATGTCAAAGCTCTACAGACAGAAAAGTTACCCCAGTAATATGAGCTGGTGATAAGAAGCAGTTTCTTGTCTTTATTGAAGTTCAGAACAACTTACTCAGAGGTGCTGGGAACTTCTAGACTTGCATGTATAGTCCAATGAAGAAAAACGTCATGCAAGCTCAATAGCTTTGGAGAGGCGGTTCCAGTACAGCAAGGCTTCCTTTGATGGCCACTCAATGGTAGCTTAAACCATATAAATAGAAAAAAAAAGTGCCAGACCAAAATTGGATAACAGGGTCCAGGATCATTTTAATTGTTGGTAAAAAGTCCTATAAAAACAACAGCGTTTTTGGGGGTAATCCTCATCCATCATCCTGGCTCCCCCCAAAAAAAATAAAAATCAGCAGCCACAAATGTTGATAATATAAAGATACTTGCCTGTCCAGGGATCCAGCGATGTCCTCACCCGAACCGATTCTTCACTCTGTTTCAGGTGCAGGTGGCAGGAAAGCAAGTAAGGGAGACAGGAAGTGAAGCCTTGCGGCTTCATATCCCGTTTCCTACTGCGCACATGTGAATGGTCCCGTAGTCTTCTGGGACCTGTCATGTGTTGCAAAAGGCTACAGGGGAATGAAGGGGGGGGTACTTCCCCGACTCAGATTGCCGTGGCCCCCTAAAAAAGTGCCAAATGCGGCAGTGGAGGGTGCAAATAAGCAGACCTTCCCCTTTTGGATGGAGCTCTGCTTTAACAGCAGTTGAGCACCAATGGAGCTCAGTTCAGTATGTCTTGTCTGTGCATTTTAAAAAAAATTCCAACCTGGCTTTATTGTTTTGCTTTCAACAATGCAGTCCTCCTGTGTCTATTTCCTCTGAGCCCACTGTCGCTCAAATGGTGATAGGTGGAGCGATCACACACTGATTTACTTTGACTTTGGAGTTTACCTTTTATATCTCTTTGGAAGTTTTCCTTAGCTTTGTGTACCATTCGCACTATCCTTCTCTTCAATCTGCGGATGGTTTTCCTCTTGCATGTGGCACATCCACTGAAGTTGGCTACATTCCCATGGACCTTAAAATTCTTAATAATTGTAACTGTGCTGTCAGGTACATCCAGCTGCTTGGAGATGATCGTTCGCTATGCTACTCTACAATTGTCTTTCTCATCTCCTCAGACCACTGTCTCCATTGCTTTCTCTGGTCTATGTTCAGTCTGGTGTACACCATGGTACCAAACAGCAGAGTGACTGACTAATTTTCTCCATTTTTAAATAGGCTGATTGAATACCTGTGATACTAATTACAGAAAATGGTTATGATCTCTAACTCACATCTTCAATCTCTCCCTCTCTTCTGGCATCTTCCCCAATGCTCTAAAACATGCATTGGTCATCCCCATACTCAAAAAACCATCACTGGACCCTACCGATCTTAACAATCTGCGCCCTATCTCCTTGCTCCCCTTTTCCTCCAAAATCTTCAAACGCCTAGTCTACAACCAACTGAGTGACCACCTTGTTAAGAATAACCTTCTGGACCCCCTTCAATCTTGATTTTACCCTCAACACTCCACAGAAACTGCCCTTCTTAAACTCACAAGCGACCTACTAAACGCAAAAACCAATGGACTCTACTCGGTACTCCTACTCCTGGACCTTTTCGGCTGCCTTTTGATACGGTCGATCACCCCCTCCTCCTCAAAAAAAAACTCTACTCCCTCTGTCTCCGTGACTGTGCTCTTCAGTGGCTCTCGTCCTACCTATCCCATCGCACCTTCAGCGTAACGTACAATTCTACCTCCTCCTCTCCTCTTCCTTTCTCTGTTGGGGTCCCCCAAGGTTCTGTTCTTGGACCTCTCTTAATTTCAATATACACCTCTTCCCTGGGTCGGCTGATAGCCTCCCACAGCTTTCAATATCATTTTTACGCTGACGATACCCAAATCTACCTCTCCACCCCCCAATTCACTCCATCAGTCTCCTCACGTATCACAAACTTATTAACAGACACATCTGCCTGGATGTCACACCACTTTCTCTAACTCAACTTGTCCAAAACTGAACTCCTAATATTTCCTCCCCCACTTGCAGTTTCCCCCGACTTCTCTGTCAAGAGCAATGGCACAACCATCCACCCATCCCCACATGTTAGGGTGCTTGGTGTTATCCTGGATTCTGAACCCTCCTTTTGGCCCCACATCCAATCACTTTCTAAGGCTTACCGCCTCAACCTCCACACCATCTCTAAAATACGTCCCTTCCTAACCAATGAAACCACAAAGCTCCTGATTCACTCCCTGGTCATCTCTCGCCTCCACTACTGCAACTCCCTTCTCACTGGCCTACCTTAGACTATCCCTCCTCTAGTCCATCATGAATGCTGCTGCCAGACTCATCCACCTTACAAACCGTTCAGCATCTGCCAATCCCTCCATTGGCTGCCACTCGCCCAACAAATTTAATTCAAAATACTAACAATCAGTTACAAAGCCATCCACAACTCGGCTCCCAGCTACATCACCAGCCTAGTCTCAAAATACCAACCTAACCGTCCTCTTCGCTCCTCCCAAGACCTCCTGCTCTCCAGCTCCCTCATCACCTCCTCTCATACTCGCCTCCAAGACTTCTCCCGAGCCTCTCCCATCCTCTGGAACGCCCTACCCCAATCTGTCAGACTGTCCCCAAATCTTTCCACCTTCAGGCGATCCCTGAAAACTTTTCTCTTCAGGGAAGCCTATCCTGCCACGACCTAACAACTACACTCCTTATTTTCTCAATCAGCTCATCCCCCGCAGTTATTGCCCTTTTGTATCATTTAACCCTCCCTCCTAGATTGTAAGCTCCTGTATTGAATTGTATTGTAATTGTACTGTCTGCCCTAATATTGTAAAGCGCTGCACAAACTGTCTGCGCTAGATAAATCCTGTATAATAATAATGATCCAATTATGCTTTTCTACGGGTACCAACAAATGTGTCTAGGCCATGTTGAACCTAGTACACGGGGGCTGAAAGGTGGCATCAGCCAGTTCAATACAAACCAGCCTATATGTACTGCATTCAGTCCGAAAAAAGCTTCTGTCGAAGGGGTGTGACCAGAAAAGGCCTGCCGATGGGCTCCCGATCAATGCTCTCAGCCAATGGCTGATAGCGCTGACCGGAGTGTTCTGGCGGGGGGCCATCCCCCTGTCAGAACACAATTGAACAGCAGGGGAGATTGCTGTACTACCGTCGGATTGTTAGTACAGTGGCTCCTCCTAAACTGTAAATTTATTTTCGTTCAGCCTGCTGGATTGAACGAAAAAAAAACTAGTGTCTACCAGGCTTTAGAATATCTTTGTGCAATAGTTTACCTGTTTTCACAGTTTCCTTGCTTTAGTCTATGACCTACCAAAGGCATGCAGGTATACGTATCACAATTGCTTCTAATCTCATCACTTTTCAGTAAGGATGGGCTCGGGCGTGTTCGCAGGTGCCCGAACCCACCGGGAAGTGATCCCTTCACTGCGCCAATCACAAGCAGGGAGACATTTCCCCGACTCGCGGCTGCAGCGATCGGGAAATGTCTCACTGCCTCTTAATGCAGTGCAGGGATCACTTCCTGGCGGGCTCGGGCACATGCACTTGCCAACACGCCCAAGCCCATCCTTTTCAGCAGGATAGAGGCAATGTTTCAGTGAGCTGTAAAGCCTAGTATTGTACACACTATGAGATTATGGGACAAATGATCGTCCTTTTTTATTTTGGATGCTAATCTCCATATTAAAAATGAATAGGTTACTAAAGTATGAAAATTTTTGTAGGACAGAATACAAATTCAGAAGTTATGTACTCTGTTCTAGTGTATTTGTATTGTATTTTTGTACGAAAACTGTACTGATTAAACTAAAATCGCACGAGAAATTTTCGTGTTTGTCTCTTTGCAAAAGTTTGTACGACCGCTGTTTACGAACGATCAAATTATCGTAGGATTGCTTTGAAAATGGTATTTTTTGCACTATATTCTGATCGTGTGTACGGGGCTTAAGGCAGACCGTAGGTGATTCGATTTTCTTTCCTGCAACCACAGGTGACATCATAGAGCAGATCAGGCTTTGAAAAGAACCCAACCATATGGTCGGGATCCACCGAGATGCCTGGACCAGCAGCTGGCTTAAAGTGGATGTATGGGTTTGGGCTTTTATTTATTTATTTTTCTTTAGATTAATACTTACCTAGGTGGATGCAGCATCGGTCCGATGCTGCATCTGTACCCCGGCGCCTCTACACTGAGAACCAAGGCATCCAGCACTGCCAATCACTCGGTTCTGACAGCTCTCTGCTCTGCCCCCTCCTCGCTCACTGAAGCACTGGGCAGTGGAGGGGATGGGGGGTGCTGGCTTGGTCTCATCGGCTCGCTGAGAGGCTGAGCCGGGTGACGGTCCAGGCACCTGGCGGATCCAGACTACATTGTCGTGATGACGCGGTGCCTAGACCGACTTCTGTGACGACAGCAGAGAGTGGAGTTCAGCCCGCTCTCTGCTGAAAATGGGTCACAGGAGTGCAAAACGAGCTTTGGCTGGACTTAAGCCTCTCAGTGAGCCACTCACCCCCTGCACAGCTCGGCGCTCAATGAAGGCTCAGGATCTGATGCTGCGTCTGTCCCCCGCTATCTCAGGCTCGAAGTCTGAGATTTGCGTGATCAAAGACTGCTGATTGCTTGGTTCTCAGTGTTATAGCCAGGGGGGTGGTTGGGTAGAGGATGCAGCGTCGGATTGATGCTGCATCAATCTAGTTAAGTATACTTTTTTTTTTTTTAATTAAGAAGCTCATACTTCTCTTTAAAGCGTCAGCATCTGTATAATATATCATATTTGCGAGTTTGAAAAAAAGGGAAAACTTGCACAAGTTTTTAGCCAGTTATAATGGTAAAAAGCTTGATTGCACAACAGATATTATTTTACATGGAAGTAATCTCTTGTAATTTTATTAATAATATAGTTCATTTGCAGATACGTCTAGGTCTCCTAGTACGTTGCAGATTCTGGGATCCATTATGCTTGTTAATTGAGAAATGAGAAACAGTCGCTAGTAGATCATTGTAGCGGAGAGCCGGAATAAACATTATCTGTCCTCCACCCCCCATTTCCCTGAGTCTGGTATAATAGATGACACATTGCCTGGTTAATGGTAGCGAGCAGAGCGGCACACAGTAAGGGAGGGGGAGTGGAGTGGCGTATTGTTTAGTTTGGGATGTAATCTCTGCGTTGCTCAGCAACCAGCTTGTGGAGATGGGAGTGGACTGCAGTTGCTTCTAGCAACCGTTGTTTGCAGAGCAACAATCCAGGGGGAGAGCAAACAGAGCCAAGCAAGGCAGGCCGTGCTTTACACATGGAGCATCTGCATCTGTTTTTCTGCTGATTAAACATAGTCTGTCTTGCACTCTCCGGCACTTAGCTGTAAACTCTCTGCTCTCTCTCTCTCTATTTATACAGGCTTATTTATATAGCTGTCTGCAGCCACAGCCTTGAAATATATAAATTGTCATGTAATGCAAAATCTCATTGGGAATTATTGTAAATAACTGAAGATTAAATCATCCCACAGCAGTTTAAATCTATAATAGACTGTAATTGAAAGACGGTGTTCTTGTTCGGTCCTTTTTTATTCTCCTCCATTTTAGCGTCCAAGAATAATTCTTGGGGTTCACAAACCTATAGAAACTATTTATTAAATCCCATTTCTAAGCAGATATCCTGAAAACGGTCGGACTGCATTGACGCATACTGTAGCTGGGCATTCAAAAAAGTGCCTTTTATTTGTCTATTTAGCACAAATGGATCCTATTTTGAGAAAGTGTTGATTTTAATGGCAATGTTTTGTGATTTCTTGACACAGGCATCAGCATGCAAAGTTCAGACAGTGGCTCAGATTCTGCGACGTCGGTCGCTCTACGGACGTCTGCATCAGCTCAGGCACCTGTAGTTCAGCCAGTACCGGCTTCCCAGCAGGTAATACATTCCCTATTGATATTAAAGGTTTACAGTGATTGGACATTAGCCAGGACAACATTATAGATTAGCTATAACCCTGGATTTGGCTTAAAAAGAAGACTCCCTGTAACATAGGTTCTGCCTTTCCTAACATGTTTAAAAAAAAAAAAAAAAAAAAGTTATTTGAGAGAGCTTGGAAAATCCTCTAAAAAATAATTGGTAATGGTTATGTGTGCACCCACATAACTGTTGCAACTGCTGCGTCCCAATTGACATTAATAGGACTTACCTGTGCATTCCCCTGTGGGCACACACGCTCCTTGCAAGGGTGTACACTATCGTATGTCTGTGTGAATGACGCCTTACACACTGATCGACTTCTAGAAGTGTCTAGTACTACAACTTACACAGTCCATATTCCCATTACACACATTCCTGGAATGAGCTCTTAAAATGATACTCTTGTTTCAC
This sequence comes from Glandirana rugosa, assembly GCA_018402905.1. Lineage (NCBI taxonomy): Eukaryota > Metazoa > Chordata > Amphibia > Anura > Ranidae > Glandirana > Glandirana rugosa. The sequence continues at coordinate 322,855 of BLSH010134809.1, forward strand.
TAAACCGTAAAGTGAGTCTCCTTTTTCTTCATTATATATATATATATATATATATATATATATATTTTTTTTTTTATTAGGGCGCTTTTGCCAATGCGAACCTGAACGGACGCTCCATGTACCTCCTATGGAGCGACGGATGTCAGTGGTGACATGTCCACTCCGCTAAATCCAGAAACCCTATTTTTCCATCCGTCTGCAGGATCTGATCAGGTGAAAATGGACAGGCAGATCCGTTTTCATCCGATCTCCCATAGAGGAGAGCGGTGTTCTGACAGGTCCCTCTCTGCACAGTGAGCGGAGACGGACCTGTCATCTGCCGGCTCAGCAGGGATCAACAGATCGATCCCCGCTGAGCAAGTGGAGTCAGTGAAAACGGACAAGCAAGTGTGAAAGAGCCCTTAAAATAATAAACCTGTTTTACTTACCTGCTCTGTGCAGTGATTTTGCACAGGGCAGCCCAGTTTCTTCTCTTCTGGGGACCCTTGTCGGTGCTCCTCCCCTCCAGTTGCATGATCCACAGCAAGCAGCTTGCTATGGAGCAGCCGGGCCGCAGCTCCGTATGTCCATTCAGACATGGAGCTGCCGTTCGACCCCCCCCCCCCTCTCTCTCCTTATTGGTCTATTGACTTTGACCGTAGCGGGAGCCAATGGCGCTGCTGCTGCGTCTCAGCCAATCAGGAGGGAGAGTCCTGGACGGCCAAAGCACTCATGGACATCGCTAGATCGAGAGGGGGCTCAGGTAAGCATGAGGTGGGCTGCTACACACAGGATTTTTATCTTAATGCATAGAATGCATTAGGATAAAAAAACCTGCCTTTACAACCAATTTAAGGTACCTGGTGCTGTAGCAACCACCAGCTGGATACTGAAACATACACGATAATGTAGATATTGGCCAGCACACCGAGGACCTTCAATTATGCCCAAACTTTTTTTTATTGAAGAACGATTACATCACAACAGTGAGGCGCAACGTTTCTGAGCTATGCAGGACCCCTTCTCCAGGCATGTGATGACGAAGGGGCCCTGCATGGCTCCGAAACGTTGCACCACACTGTTTTGTGATGTGGTGATCCTTCAATAAAAAAACATTTGGGCGTAATTGAAGATCCTTGTTGTGCTAGCGAATATCTACATTATAGTACTGTAACTTGCCCCTGAGCTTTCTGCTGTAGTTAAATGGAATTTAAGTGAAAAATTCCTATGTCGTAGCTTGGAGGGTTATCCATTCATTCAGCTCCTATATTTCATGACTGCAACCAGTTTTTTAATTTTTTTTTTTTTTTTTTTTTTATTCAGCAGCACCCTCTGCTGGCATTGTGGCTTAAACATAAAATACAGCCACTTTCTATAGCCTTCTGGTGGGAAAATATCTAGGGTCTATTGCAGGCAACCATTCCAGTTATGCAATACAGAGGAAACAAAACTTGCCACATGCTCGTTTGAATGTATCCATTAAGCTTAGTATACAGTTTTTGGCCTTGTATCTTGAATAGAATTATGTACTGATCTTGCCATTCTAACGTCTGCGAGACCTGGAAGGTTTCTGGCAGTGGCCCCCCATCCGACCTCTATAGCATAAACATGTGCACTCAGCCAAGTCAAACAACATGGAGGCAGTTTGATTATTTCTGCACATTAGACCACCCTCTAATGCAGGGGTGTCAAACTCCATTTCAGCATGGGCTGCATCAGCATTATGGTTGTATCTGTAAGACTAGCTGTCCAGAGCACCCCCCCCCCCCTTACATCAGATGTCAATTGCCCCCAAGAAAGTAAGCAGCAAGTGCAGGGTTTGGAGGAGGGCTGGAGTCAGCTGAATGCTTAGACCAGGGGAGGCAGAGAGAGAGGAGCTACCTGCCGACTGTTGAGACCAGGTGTGGTGGAGAGGAAGGGGATGCCGCTGCTGCAGGAGAGGTGCAAGGGCCACATGAAATGGCCTGGTGGGCCAGATTTGCCCCGCTGGCCTTATGTTTGACCTATGTGCATAGGCGTGCACAGGGTGCACCCTAATCGCCCTGTTCAGTGTCAATCTACCATACTGCCTGGACTACCCTTCATTTTGCGACCTCCCACCGCAGTGCTGCTGGCTTCCCTCTTTTCCTCTCCCATCCCCCTTGCTGCTGCGGATGTTTCAGGATGGATAGTGGGGGTAGGGGCTAATCAATGTCATTTACCGTCCAATTCCTTTTCTAAATAAACAGTCAACATCCTCACTCACTTCAATCTTTAACTAAGGCATATTAAACTGTGTTTACTATGCTTCAGTTTGTGAATGAACTGGAAACCGCTCAGCACAGAGCACTTCCCATTAATTCACTGTCTAGTTCAGCTGAGTCTGCAGAGAAAGCATGTGAGTTTTGAGCTTTGGGGTGCACACCCCATTGTAATGGACTGCGCAAACCTATGCTTATGTGTAATGTATGGACTGGTCTAAATGTGGTTCTGTCTGACAGAACTGAAGCCCCTTCCTGTGGGCTTAGGGCCCTTTCACATGGGCTTTCCAATCAGGTCCGCCTGTCAGTTTTTAAGGCGGACCTGATCAGACTCTTCATTCAGCCCAGTGGCGGATGTCAGCGGTGAAATGTCCTCCGATATCCGATCCTGTCCGTGAAATCCAGATGGATGGAAACCCTATTTTCCATCAGTCTGGAGAATCGATCGGATAAAAGCGGACAGGCGGTCTGTTTTCATCTGATCTCCATAGAGGACAGCAGGCCTTTGACAGGTCAATCACCGCAGTGAGCGGAGATGGATCTGTCCTCAGCCTGCTCAATGGGAATCAGCGGATCAGATCAGAGTCTGTACACGGACAAGCCAGTGTGAAAAGACCCTTTACCAGTATCTAAATAGTTTAATCTTTCCTAAAGCCCCATACACGGGGCGAATATGGGGCCGTATTGGCCGGTTCAATAGAAACAGGCCAACATTCGGCCCGTGTGTACAGCAGCAGGTCTGGCAGAAGTCGGCTGAACATCCAGCTTCTGTCGACGGGGCATGACCAAAATAGGTGTGCTGATTTAGTATTTGATCAGGGCTCTCAGCCAATGGCAGAGAGCGCTGACCAATGTGTTCTGGCTGGGGCGGGTGTTCCCGTGTTCCCCTGTTCCCCTGTCAGAACACAATAGCTCAGCAGGGAGATCACTGTACTAACTTCAGGTTGTTAGTACAGGATCTCCCCTCAAGCTCTTCAGTTTGATTTATTTATTTATTTTTTGAACGAAAAAAACTATAGTGTGTATTAGGCTTTATTTGACAAGTAATGGTAGATTTGTATTGTACCACTGACATCTGCGTAAATAGATTTAAACTGTGCTAAAGAAATAATTATTTTAAAGTGTCTTATTGCCTTTTGTTGGAGTAAAATGGTCTTTGGGCATCTCTACTTTTCTGTTAATCCCTTTTTTCCTTCCAGAGGAGCTTGTCTCAGTCATCTGGCTCTGCTCCCAAAGGGGCACATGGTCAAGGTGTGCAAAGAGCTCACCAGATACAGCAGCAGGTAACAGGCCTCAGATGGTCTAAGCATGGAGTCTGGCTGCTACTAATCATACTGCCTGCCTGTCTTATATGAAGTATCCAAAGTCCTGCTAGCACGCTTACCACAGTTTGCATTGAAGATTCATGTATTTTTGTGCTTTTTCCCTGTTATCTCTAAAAAAAAAAAAAAGCATTAAAGCCACAAGCTATTAATGCTGATTATTGCAATGTGTTTCTCCTAGTCTAAAATAGTCTAAAAGATTTTTTAATGTCCCAGCTTTTAATAACCACCTATAAAAGTGATTTGTGCAGGGACAAAATGGTGAAGTTCTGTTGTGGCGACTGAATCTATACCAGCATGGATATTGGACAATGGCATTAGAATGCTTTTATAGACCTGATTGCAGGTTACTTGTACATAATTAGTGGGGTGCTTACAACAGCCTTATGTACTCTCAGTACACATTATGCTGCGCTGGTGTAAATGCATTCATTGCTGAAAATTAAAACTTTTGTCTTGGCCAAAGTGTAGTTGAAATCCAGCCTAAAGTGTGAACAAGGTTTAAAACTTCGGTCAGTATTTTGCCTATATCCTCAAGAGGAAGATTCTCCTCGTTTTTTGTCCAGATGACCTCTGTCTGATAAAGCAGGAAAATTAAAATCCTGGGAGCACAGACCGTATTTAAAGCCAAACGAAACCCTCCTTTTTGCTTCTAAACTGCTATCAAGATTTTCAGCTGCTGCATATGTGATTAGCTATGACACCAGTGTTTAGGGGCTTGAAAGCTGACGTAAGCACACTGGGCAACTATGTCTTATCTCCAGAGGTAAAGTGGTGTAGTTTCATATACCCAGTGAAGTTACTGGCCTCAGGTGATGCACAAATCCTCCAGCATAAGTTGTACCTGTTTATCTGCAGTATTCTCTTCTCTACAGCTGTTCAAAGTGCAGAATTTATAAAGATTATCTGAGCTGGCAGAGAGCTAAAGTTACACTCTGCAGAGCTCAGTGAGGAGAGTTTGGAGAGCTGATTGCAGGTAAGGGACATACCCCCTTCACACAGCAACACAGCTGAGGCTGTCAATCAGCTGGAGTTCCTTCCCCCGTCACCATTTTTCTCTTGGTGTCAGGAAATTATCATCAGAAGTAACTCACGCAGATAGCAGAGGAACAAAGCAACAGACAGAAATGACACTTAGGGGTTTATTTACTAAAGCTAGAACGTGCAAAATTAGTCACATTTCCGCATAGAAACCAATTGGCTTCTAACCTCAGCTTGTTCAGTTAAGCTGTGGCAATAAAACCTGGAAGCTGATTGGTTTATATGCAGAACTGTGACTAATTTTTCCTTCCCTATCTTTAGTAAATAAACCTCTCAGTTGAGACCAGTACATAGTGGGATTGATTTACTAAAACTGGAGGGTGCAAAAATCTGGCGCAGCTCTGCATAGAAATCAATCAGCTTTCAGGTTGTGTGTGCGTGTTTTTTTTTTTTTTTTTGTGAAAGCTTAATTGAACAAGCCGACATTAGAAGCTAAAAATATAATAACCCGCGCTCACTTAATAGTTGGAAAAACACAAATAATAAAACCTCAAAATATGATTTAGGCTGCTCACAAAACAACTGATCCAATTGTACAAAGATATTCAAAACAAATGCAGCGCCAAAAGAGGAAAATATATAAATATAAGTCTCTAGAAATCAACCTCCTAAGGAGAAAGCAAATCGCTGGATAGTCCCAGAAATAAGGACTATTCCTATAGTACAGTGGTTCTCAACTCCGGTCCTCGGGACCCACTAACAGGCCAGGTTTCCAGGATAACTGAAATGCATCACAGGTGATATCATTTGCTGCTCAGTGATTGCAGCATTCTAGTCTGCATCTCCCCAAGGTAATACTTAAATTCTGGCCTGTTGTTGGGTCCTGAGGACCGGAGTTGAGAACCACTGCTATAGTAGGACTCCCAGGGAGAAACCAATGGGTTATCAAGATGAGACGCGTTAATTCATTCATCCAAATGTGACACACTTTTCTTGTGGATCAAAGTCATTGCTGATGCGAAAAGTTCTTGAACCAACAAGGTATTCTGCTGTAATCCACTAAACGGGTATAGATGTAAGCTTACCAGAATCTGGTAGATAATGCGCAAATATCAAAATCCAACTCAGGTGTAGATGTACAGACGTCCCCTATCCGTGGAGGCAGGAGAAGAAGGAAGGAAGGTGGGAGGGGGATCCCTGTCCAAGTCGGTGACTTTGAAACCTCCAAACGACACTTCCCAGGTTAATCCAGCACTCAGCATAAAGATTATGAGAGGGGAAAAAACCACAATCATGTAATACCGCTTACAAATTTTTATTTTAAGCAAAGGGATTAATGGTACTCACAATGTAGATATATAAAAAGAGCTCTTGCATAAAAACCAATGTGACAGGAGTCTGGGAACCCAAAGGGTTAAAAGGGTACAAAATTTGTAAGCGGTATTACACTATTGTGTTTTTTTCCCCTCTCATAATCTTTATGGTGAGTGCTGGATTAACCTGGGAAGTGTCGTTTGGAGGTTACGAAGTCACCGACTTGGACAGGGATCCCCCTCCCACCTTCCTTCCTTTTCCTGCCTCCACGGATAGGGGACGTCTGTACATCTACACCTGAGTTGGATTTTGATATCTGCGCATTATCTACCAGATTCTGGTAAGCTTACATCTATACCCGTTTAGTGGATTATAGCAGAATACCTTGTTGGTTCAAGAACTTTTCGCATCAGCAATGACTTTGATTTCGCAAGAAAAGTGTGTCACATTTGGATGAATGAATTAACGTGTCTCATATTGATAACCCATTGGTTTCTCCCTGGGAGTCCTACTATAGGAATAGTCCTTATTTCTGGGACTATCCAGCGATTTGCTTTCTCCTTAGGAGGTTGATTTCTAGTCTTATATTTATATATTTTCCTCTTTTGGCGCTGCATTTGTTTTGAATGACATTAGAAGCTGATTGGCTAACATGCTTAGCTAGCTGCACCAGATTTTGCACTTTCCAGTTTATGTAAATCAGACCCACTATGTCTGAGGTCCACTTTAAATGTCCATCGATTCCTATAAACATTCCAAACCCAGGCCGCAAACAGAGTGCATTTGCCTGCAAATTGCATAGTACTGCATTACTATGTGATCCGGTTGCAGGGCATTTAAAAGTAGTGCGCCCACTAGTACTTTTAGTGCGATTTCAGCCCATTCATATGAATGGGATGAAAATCACACCGCACTGAATCGCATGGGAACGTGGAGAGCAATTCTGGTGTGAACTGACAGCAACATCCAAATGAAACCTCCATATATGAGACCCTTGCCAGATCATTATGTTTAGCATTTCAACTTCCCTGCAAAGAGTACTGTTAGGCTACATTTACACAGGATGCTATTTTAACCTCCCCTGAAGGATTTTTTAAATTTTTTTTCTGACAGCTAGAAGCCGGCGTCTAAAACATCTGTTTTGCGGCTTTTTGCATGTGGCTTTTTGCATGCGGCTTTTTGCATGCGGCGTTTGTGTCTAGGAGCGTTTTTAAAGAAGACATTTTTTTTTTTTAAATGGAAACGCCTGTAAACGGTCCTAGGCGCGAGTTACAGCGTTAAGGCGCGTTTACAAGCTGTTTGGCATTTCAAATGTCTCTGAACTGGCGTCTGAACCCATTTTTTTTTTTTTTTTTTTTGCGTTCCAAAAAAAGCCTTTAAACTCAACTGCCTGGAAACTACCTTAAATGACCCTGTGTAAATGTTCTGATAAGATAACATAGAGGAAAGTTTTCTCAAAAATTCTCACTTTATTATTCACACTGGTGTGTTGCAATAATGCAACTCGGGTTATATGCTTCAGCACATTGGGATGCCATTCATTTTTAATGGCACATAAATGCATTAAGAGAATGCATGTGCATTGTGGTGTGTTTTTGAATGACCCCTCATTGCATATGAGTTTCCTGCGTATGATGCAATGCATATGAATGTTCTGTTTAACAATAATGTTGCTGTTTTGAATGCTTTAACCTTAAAACTGTTTTACCATGCAAACCTTAAGCTCACAGGGGAGAAAGGGGCTGCTTCAGTTCTAACATTACAACCTTGTCCAAGTGCATGACTTGCAGTTCTATTGCATGTGTCTTTCATATATGTATTTCCTAAAGAAATCTATAAATAGTTTTTTGTAAAGGTTGATGAATGTGTCATTTTGGAATGTTGCCAGTAGCAACAAATATATATGTGTGTGTATATGTATGTGTGTGTGTGTGTGTATATATATATATATATATATATATATATATAAATTATTTTTTAACATTTTGGCTTAGGAAAAAAAAGGGGGTCTGAAAACTCACTGATATGGGCAACTATATCCTCTTGGTACATTTTCCACATGTCCTGGGGACAGAGTGTTACCTACACCGGAAATAAAAACGTTATAAAACATAATGGGTTGTAAATGAAATCTTAATTTGTAATAATCCATTTTTTTATGCCTTGAAAATTGTAGTTTTCAGTAGGCTTCCTCTGATCACAAGTGTTAATTTTTTTTTGTGGGGTTTGGTGTGTGCGGTGAGTGTAACGAGGTAACCACATGTGTCACAGAGGAAGGTGCATGACGTGGACACGACCTATCTGTACGACTTGACAGACTTGGACAATTTCGTTTAATTGTGAACACTAGTCTCCTTCGGATGACTTTTGATGTTAAAAGTTCCGTATTTTTTTACCTAATAATGTTTAATTCTAAAGTAAATGTTGGGTAATACAAAATATTGCAAAAATAAAGGCCACATCCATTGTGAGACAGGGGTCCTG
>BLSH010134809.1:343219-356999 GCA_018402905.1 Glandirana rugosa
TCGGGGCTAGTAGAAGAAGAGTTGGGGGGTGGCCACGAGGACCGGGGAGGGGGAACGACTCACGACGAACGAGACCCCCGTGAGCACACGTAATCGAAGACTCGACGTAGACACACAGATACCCTGTGTCTCGTACCGAGTCAGGGGCAGAGACGATGGAGGAGTGACCAAGACTAACTGTCGTCACCCTTAGTTACCGAGGGCGACAACACAGCGTCGTTTGTTCCTCGTTCTCTGGGTCCTCTCGACGACAAGAGTACGTGTAACGACCTAGCTTATTCGATGCAGCTCAGAAGCTAATGCACACGAGTGCCCCCAGAGCAAGCAGCACTCAGCAAGGGGGAGGGGCCAGGAGCACCGGTGGGGGGTTGAGAAGAAGATGATCGGGGCTGCTCTGTGCAAAACCATTGCACAGAGCAGGTAAGTATAATGTGTTTATTTAAAAAAAAATAAAACCAACCTTTAAAAACTAAACTGCAGAATGCAAAATCAATCAGCTTCGAGGTTTTATTGCCAAAGTTTAATTGAACAAGCTGAGGTTAAAAGCTGATTGGTTTCTCTGCAGACGTCAGACTGATTTTGCACTCTCCAGCTTTAGTAAATAAACCCCTTTTAGAGCACTAATATAATCCAACCTTTAATTTGAGCAACCAGCAAGAGAAATATTAAAAAAAAAAAAAAAAAAAAAGCTCTAGTTAGGACAGTTTTTTTAAAGTGGCCTTTTATTAAGATGTAAACTTTTGTAAGAACCACAATACTTGCTGTTGGGGTTACTATATTTTTGCAGTGCCCCCATACTTCTAACTGCAGAATACAAGGGCAGGATATTTTTCTTGTTCAGTAAGGGACCCAGGAATGTAGTAACTTTTAGTATTTATGCAGTTTTTCAGGAGGTTGGAGCACTGGCAAACAGAGAAACAATAAGCCAGCCCGTTAGCGATGGTGTCCAAGGCCCATCATTCGCCTGAGCGATTCCATGCCACTTGCTGCGAATAGCTGTAGGAGTCGTCGGCCTTTAGTTAATCTCATGGAACCACCACTGGGTCTCCCATGTCGAACAGCCACATTCACAAGTGTGAATGGGACTTTTAAGAATGTCTAAATTCTAAATACTAAATGTGTCCCTCAATATACTTTAAGAAAAAGATTTTACGAGAAGTACCCATTTTTCTTCTACTTTCATACCCGTGTGTATGGCTTCATACATAGCATAGTATAGTGAAAACTAAAAAAACAGCTTGATGCCACGGAAGCTTCTCTGCTACTTTCATTGAATGCTTTATTAACCACGTTTGTTGCTTTTTGTCCGAATTTTTTTTTTTTTTTTTTTTTTTGTAGCTCAGTGTGATGCATTGTCTTGATATTGCTGCTGGTTATTGGAGCCTTAATGGCAGATCACACTGAAAGTTTATTGACTAATACCTTGTCTTCTAACACAGTGAGGAGGAGCAGGAAGCCATCATCCCCAAAGAGATACTGATGGTTCTGTGTAAATATGAGCCTATTATGAGGTGGATGAGAGGCTGTGACCATATTCTATATCAAGCTCTAGTGGAAATTCTAATTCCAGATGTTTTACGGCCTGTCCCAAGTGAGTACGAAGCAAAGATGCACATTATTTGAAATGTATAGAGCAATTTTTAATAGAAGAACGTTTGGGTATTTCAGCTTACATACACACACTAAAAAGGAAACAAAAGTGGGTACATGGAGGCAAAAGGCAGATCTCACCCTTATAGGGTACGGATAACATTGTTTGGTACCATTTTATAAGCAATTATTAAATTACATTTAGTCATGGGTAGACTGATTGGTATTGCAGTCAGTTTTTGATGGGGTTGGAGAGCCAACTGCCTCTGCCACTACAGGGGAGTATTGGATTTAACCCAAAACCAAAAATGTATGAGGGTTCTTCAAAAAGTTTCCACGCATTTTTTTTTTAACTAAGTTTTATATATATGTGCGGAAACTTTTTGAAGACCCCTCGTAATATATTTCAGCTTACCAATCATCAGATGAGGTGATTGCCTCAGTTTTCTTTTCTTGGGCTTTCTTATGTTTTCACCTGGTGATCCCGCTAGTAACACACCTGTATTAGACTGACCCCGCTCTGGAAGAAGGAGCACAGGTGGTACCTTGGGATCACAGCATTGTTGTGGTGGGGGGGTTGTGCCCCGGCTAACACTTTAAGCCGTTACAGCAAACAGATTTGTTTTTTTTTTTCCATTCTGGGATAAAGGTTTTACATAAAAGCTGATTATTTTACGCAATCCCACTAGAGTTAAATGGTTTTTCTCATCGCTGTAACTCGTACTTTCTGCTAGACAGCTTCTTCTTTTGAGAAACAACAGACTTGCTTGTCAGATCACCAAATAGAAAAAAAGCCTAAAAAGGCAAATTAATGCAGCAATCACATCTAAGAAATGGTAGCTGCAATATAATACACTTTTTTCTTTTGGGTTTAACACAGCTTTAAGAAATGTATCCAGCATTTGGCTGATTTTGGTATGTGTCACAAACTCTTCTCTCAAAGCATTGCCAAACAGTGGTGTCAGTGTATTAAACATTGAGGGGTGGATTGGAAATGCTGACTGAGATTAGAACAAGAAAAAGGGTTGAGTCTGCTTGCTGGTAATTACCTTAAATATCAATGATAATTGCACATTCCTTTTCAAAAACCATGCTGAGATTATGAAGATTATAAACAGTCTCTCTTTACAAATTTCAAATTTGAATGTGCTACTATTATTCTCCACTAGAGGGCCTCATGGCTAAAATGTAAAAGTGCACTTAGCACTGCAGAGCTGAAACTGATAAAGAAAATATACTTGGCACCCGAGAACTTTATTTTGGATTAAGCTTTTTATTTATTTAAACAAATCTAAATTGTGCCCACTATAATACAAATACTTTTTAAAAATAAATATAAACATTCATTTTAGGTTAATTTAATTTCTGTGTGGCCAAGTTCAATGGGCTGTGATCCCTTTTAGGTACCCCCTATAGATATCTATAGTATATAGTGCTGTGGGCTTTAACATAGTTTTGTAATTTTGTTCAAACTTTATTTTTATTTTTTTGGGTAGAGTCTGGTCAATATCTTTTGTAATTTAGTTTTTCTATAAGAGATGCTTAAAGTATACAATTTTGTAAACGCTTTTGTTGGATCTAAGGCCAGTTCACACTTGAATCGCACAGGAATGCGGTCCATGTTCCTGTGCAGTGTGATTTTTCAGGCCAATTATTTGAATGGGCTAAAATCGCACCAAAAATTGTGCATGCACTACTTTTTAAAAGCGAACTGCATTCCTCATCCTTACTCCAGGGTTATGGTTGTCTATACATTCTCTGGCATTACTTGAGGATAAAGTAAATTGTTCTCTTGCTACCTCTGGAATCCCCTTTCCAAAGGACTGGCAAAGTTGAGCATACATGTAATTACAGTTCTGTTCTTTCCTGTTCTTATTCAGTGTAGTCCTAATTTATCAAACTATCTTCCATACGACTTGCCTAAAACGAGGCACAGGGGTTGATTTACTAAAAGCAAATCCGCTTTGCTCCACAAGTGCACTTGGAAGTGCAGTCGCTGAAGATCTGAAATGAGGGGAAGCTCTGCTGATTTTATCATCCAATCATGTACAAGCAAAAATGCTGTTTTCTTATTTTCCTTGCATGTCCACCTCGGATCTACAGCAACTGCACTTCCAAGTGCACTTGCGGTGCAAAGTGGATTTGCCTTTGGAGAAAGACACTGGGGTTTATTCACTACAAGTAATTTTCCAGTACTGCTTTAAATATTTTGTAGTGCAAATTAGGCGAGACACTATATAATATATTTTTTTAATGGTTAATGAGAGGGAAGCCTGTCCTGCCCATGGCAGGTGGGTGAAGCTGGGATTGCAGATATCTAACTTTATGGAGCTTTTGAGAGCATTATTAGTGGAGTATGCTGCCCCCCCCCCCCCCCCCCTCACAGCGGTCCGATTGGGTCCTCCTGTCCGTTTCTGGCGAAAAGATATTTTTGTTTTATACTCCTTTATTTTAAACAACTTTTTATACAACAATCCCATAGAAAGACAAATTGCGTGCATACCAGAAGACATAGCATATACACGATTCATTTCTTCGGTAAGCACACAAAGTACAAGAATCCTATTCCTTATATCAGAATTCCATTGATAACAGACCTCTGCTATCCCAACTGTATAATAATCCAATTATATCAAAACTAACAATATGGCACATACCTAGAGAGAGAGTGAGATATAGAGATAGATAGATAGATAGATAGATATATATATATATAATCTGAGTTTTGTGGTCACATTCTCCATGGTGTATATATCTGCTATTTTAGTAAGCCAAAATAAAATCTAAGGATCAGTCGTTTCTGGCAAAACTTAATGGAAGGGGATCTGTTCCCCTCTGGCCAGATTGAAACAGAGGACAGTCGGTGTAAATGGATAACTGGTCTGTTTACATCCGACTGCCCATAGAGCAGGCTGTGTTTGTGCCTGGGACCTGTCATTTGCCCGCTCTCACCTCAGCAGGGGATCAGCAGGCAGAATCCCTGCTGAAAAAAACGGAACTATTCTGTGTAAAAGGGACCTATATCAACATAGATTTAGAATCCATACAACCATTTTGACATTCTAATGACTTCATTTTTTAATTAAATGGTTGGGTTGCACTTTCTTTCCTTTTTAGGTACTCTGACCCAGGCAATACGGAATTTTGCAAAGAGTCTGGAAGGATGGCTAACAAATGCCATGACTGATTTTCCCCAGCAAATAGTCCAGGCAAAGGTATATAAAAAATATTTTCCTAAAGTAATCAACAGTAGATTGATACCGTTTTATTATATATTGTATTTGTTTTTTTTGTTTGTTTTTTTGTAGGTTGGTGTTGTCAGTGCCTTTGCCCAGACTCTGCGTCGATACACCTCCTTAAATCATTTGGCACAAGCTGCCCGTGCTGTTTTGCAAAATACATCACAAATCAATCAGATGCTCAGTGATCTTAACAGAGTAGATTTTGCAAACGTTCAGGTAAATAACGGAACTGATTTATCCCCTTTCTTTGTTTCATCCCTTTTGTGTAGAGGGTCGTTAGTAAACCATTGAACTCAGGATATGACTCAATGACATTTATCAGTCAGCTCATTCATCTTCTAATAGAACTGAGGGTCCAAAATTGGCAATCCATAGGCAGACCGCTGGTATTGGTAGACACCACTAAAGATGCATATTTATTTTCAGAAGAACCCTGATCATGATCTCGTTCAACATGTATTTCTAGCACTGATCGCTGATAAAGGCTAAAACCTGAAGGCAGTCATTTGTCTTTTTTACCCAAATGAAGGCATTGAAAACGGTAGATCACTTTAACAGCCTCAAATGGAAAAAGCTCAACTCTTTCCAGAACAACCTCTTTATAGGCAGACGCTTGCTAATCTATTGACGTGATAGTAAACCCTCTCCTATACCCAGTGAATAGTCTCAGATGATACACCGAGATGAAACAAATCCTCCTAGATAAGCTTTACTTGTGTATCTGCAGTCTTCTCTTTTCTACAGCCCTTCAAATTGCTGAAAATCCTTATGTATTTGTCAGTATCACAGAGGAGGGGGCAGGGAGCTGCAGTTAGAGCTCATGTACAGTGTGTGAAAGCTGATTGCAGGAAAGATGCACACACCCCCCTCCAAACATGGCACAGGAACAAAGAAACATGCAGAGCTGTGTTGTGAATAGACCAGCTGTGTGCGGAGTTCTCTGCCCTGTCACCCTTTTATCTCTGGCGTAGGAACTTGTCAGAAGTGACACATGCTGATAACAGATGAACAAATTACCAGAGATAAATGTCATTCAGAGCTTTGGAGAGAGACAAGTAAACACTACAGATAATCATGTATGTGCTTTATTCAGATTTTATGACTGAGGTTTACAACCACTTTAATAAATGTTACAGATAGATTTTGTTCTTATAAAAAGCATTGTTGCCAAGATTGTAATAGAAGGTGTGTCTAATGTGTTGAATAAAGTTAGGAAAAGGAAAGCAGTTCGAAACGCCACCTTTTCTGGAAAAACAGCTACATGTATTTTGTTTCTGGTTACTGCCCACCAGGCACAGCAGTGGATAAACCCAATGTCCTCTGCAACCACAGAACTTGCTCAGCTCCTAAGTACTTCTAGGACTAGGTTCACGCTTTAGTGTGCTGGTAATAAGGGCCAGTTCCGCTACAGATCAGGGACTCTGTTCTGAATCTCAAACTGATTAGCCCAGATGGGGCATTGGGGGATTTAATAAATGCTAAAGTCTCCAAAGAGAGCACCTCCAACCACAGTTAACATTTCAAGACAATATACCAAATAATAAAACCTTTCCTATCTGAACAAGACCTCCCACCATTCTATCATCAGCTTTTCCCTCCTACACATACTGCCTGCCATCCTACTCTCTGCACTGCTGTTCTGCACATGATGCCTGCCTTCACACACCTCTCCTGCACATGCTGCCTGTCTTCATACTTCCCTCCTGCACATGCTGCATGCCTTCATACTCCTCTCCTGCACATACTGCCTGTCTTCATACACCTCTCCTGCACACGATGCCTGCCTTCATACACTTCTCCTGTACACACTGCCTTTCTTCATACACCTCTCCTGCACATTATGCCTGCCTTCATACACCTCTCCTGCACATTATGCCTGCCTTCTTACACCTCTCCTGCACATGATGCCTACCTTCATACACCTCTCCTGCACATGATGCCTGCCTTCATACTCCTCCTCTCCTGCACATGTTTTCTGCCTTTATGCTCTCCATACTCCTCTCCTGTGCATACTGGCTGTCCTCAGCCTACACATTTTCCCGCACATACTTCCTACCATCCTATCCATCGGCACGCTCCTCGTACAAGTACTGCCCACCATCCTACTGGCTGCACTCAACTTCTTCATATACTGCCTGCTATCATACTTTCCACACTCCTCTCCTGCACATACTGGCAGCCATTGTATGTTCCCTTCTCCTATCCTACATATATAGCCTGCCATTCTTCTACTCCAACTCCTGCATATACTGGCCACCATCATACCATTTGCTTGCCATTCCAGCAAATACTGAACACTGACAAATCTTCCAGACTCCTCTCTTGCTCATTATTCCTATAACACATCTTTTTATTTATTGCTTGCCAAGAAGATAATCCTATATTAAAAATGTGTTTACTTATGGCATTGTTCTGTCTTTGTTTCTAACAGGAACAAGCATCCTGGGTATGCCAATGTGAAGAAGGCATGGTTCAGAAGCTGGAACAAGACTTCAAGTTGACCCTGCAGCAGCAGAGCTCGTTGGACCAGTGGGCTAATTGGTTGGATAACGTGGTCACCCAGGTGCTGAAGCCTTATGAAGGGAGTTCCAGTTTTCCAAAGGCTGCCAGACAATTTCTGTTGAAGTGGTCTTTTTACAGGTTAGAGGATAATAACTTTGTCACCATGCTCTAAAGTTTTATAGGTGTCTACATTTTAGGTTGACCACATATGAGTACATAAATAGATGTATATGTGAATGTTCTCATATACAGAATTGGCCTTTAAATGCAATATCACTTTATTCCTTGAGGCGCAGACTGGGACATCTTTTTACATTTTTCATTTTTAAAGGTGCTTCTGCCTTCATGGAAGTGCCAGCCCCAATGGTTTCCCCTGCTAGTGGCCTACGTTGAATTTCTGGTGGTAACTGTTCTGGTTATGTAGTTTAGAGATGGCCACATACAGTTTTTGTTTTACATTTGATCTAAGATCATCATAATTTACTAACCACTGTTAGGATAATGTGTTTTATTGTCTTGCTTATAAGAAAATATGGAGGCTGCCATTACTAATCTCTCCTTATGGAAATGATTACCTGGCTGTCATGCTGATCCATTTTATAAAATTCCTTTAAAGTGATCTTAAAGAGCACGTAAACCCTGATGGGGTTTACTTACTCTATATTTCCCTGCAAAGTAGAATCATAATGGGCTACTATGCATCGCAAAGTATCCCCTTATGTGTCACTTACCTACAAACAGAGCCTGCGATGTTCAGCGCCTGTGCAGGCAGCGTCCATTTTCAGCCCCTCTTCCTTCCAGGGTCGCGACTCCGGCTCTGTGACTAGCCGGAGTCGCGTGACATCACCCCATGTGCGCGAAAGCCTCCAGTCACGGCACGATCACAGTGAAGAAACGGCACGGAGGCCGTTTCTTCACTGCACATGTGCCGAATGACGTCGGCAATGCTAGTACACTGTATATCTCCTAAACCGTGCAGGTTTGGGAGATCTGCAGGGCACCTACAGGTAAGCCTTATTATAGCCTTACCTGTAGGTTAAAGTTGTTGTCATTTTTTTTTTTATTGTTTTCTTCATAACAAACGTGTTCTACTTTGCCTGCTCTGTGCAGGGGTTTGGGGGCAGCGGCCGGTGGGTGGGTGGGTGGGTGTGTGTGTCCATATACACACACACACACACACACACGGCTCAGCCCCACCCCTTCTATCTCCTGATTTGCTCACTAGCTGTGATTGACCACAGCGGGAGCCAATGGCCAAAAGCCAATCAGGAGTGAGAATCCCCGAAGAGGCAAGGCTCTCATAGACATCTCTGGATCGAGAGGGGAGGACATCTCTGGATACTCAAGTAAGTATTAGGGGGGCTGCTGCGCACAGAAGGCTTTTTTTTCTTTTTTTTTTTTTTTTTTACCTTCATGCATAGAATGCATGAAGGTAAAAAACCTTGCTCCTTTACAACCGCTTTGAGTACTTCCCACGAATATCCAAAATCAGAAGTTCCCTCTGACTTTGGTTGATGCATGTTTGGTCAGTGTTTTAAAATGTATTTTCATTTTTGCAGTCAAATTTTGAGAACACCTCCAGTGTTCTCATTCATAAAGCATACCCCAAGAAAAAAAAAAAGAGAGCTTAAAAAAATAATAATCGAAAAATTTAAAATTTTTACCGTTTTCATAGCTGTTTGTTTTAAACTTAGTTTCTTTGCCTTTGAATAGATGACAGTGTACAGATAGGAGATAAGAGTGAAGGGGTCATTTTTTTTTTTGATGGTGTTGAACCATCCAGGCCTGAAATTCTTTTAATCCTTTGTTAGGACAGACCTGTTAATTTTAGTTTAAAGATGATCGTGAAATCTGCCAGTACAGTTCAGACAGGCATAATTATGCTATGTGAATGAGAACATGTAACAAATATGAAGTAGGTTCTATCCCAACTTGGCTGCAGAAGTGCAAATACACTTTAACATTTCAAAGCCAGGTTTGGCAAAACAACTAGTCCTCAATGGCTACCAAGTTTCGCAGGTTTCCATTAAAACAAATCATTCCATTATATCTGGAACATAAAGAAAATGTTTGGATGAAGTTTCACTTTCAGTATTCATTCTGTGAGTAACATTCTTCAAACTTTCCTAACTTCTTTTCTCTCCTATACAGTTCAATGGTTATCCGGGATCTCACCCTGCGCAGTGCTGCCAGTTTTGGATCCTTTCACTTAATCCGATTGCTGTATGATGAGTACATGTTCTACTTGGTAGAGCACCGAGTGGCTCAGGCAACAGGAGAGACACCCATTGCAGTGATGGGCGAGGTGAGTTGAAGGATTTTTAAATGGTCCTAATTTTTGTGTAGTGCATATGTTTTTAGTTTATATACTAATACATATTGTATTTTTATCTCCTGTAATGTAGTTCAGTGACCTGTCTACTATGTCTCCGATAGCAATGGATAAAGGTGAGCTGAGCTTTAAGATCATAAGGTATTCTATTAAAAGAAAATCTTCAGGGCAAGCTGACTTTGTTCTAAAAGAAAAAAAAAGTGCAATATTACATGTTAACACACTATAGTGTGGGTAAGAACCATTGATCAAGAGCAGTGGTCTCCAAGCTGCAGCCCTTTGCTTGTCTTTATTCGGTCCTTGGGACACTTCAATCTACTGACGCTCACAATGGGGCATCTTTCCTGTTGCTGACACCAACAATGGGGCACTATTTCTTCAATGGACACCATCAAAAGGGCACACCGCTGGGGCACAATGCCTTCCATTGACACCAGCGATGGGGCACTAGTCCTCTCACTGACCCCAAAGATATGGCATTGTTTACTCCCACTGGACACCATGACATTTTCTACTGCCAATGGCCCTAGTCTGGCCCCCCTAAAGTCTGAAGGACCCTAAACTGGTCCTTTTTGTTTAGAAAGTTTGAAGACCCCTGTGTTTGGAAACTATTTTCTCTAGATCAGGGTGTTTCACATGTATCAACTCAATACATAAGGACTATAAAAGAGGCTACGTTTTTCCCCTTTTGGATAAAAACTTTTTTTCTGGAAAAAATTTAGGCTGACCTTGAATTGTCTTTTTGAATATACCCGTTTTCTTGGCTGTTGTGTTGATCCAAATTCAATACTTGATTGATTTTTGGGGTGTCATTTTAAGGGTGTCTGCTTATGCAATAAGTCCTTTTGTTTTTGCTTTTTCGTATTAATTTTATGTTCTATGATACTAAAACATGAAAATATACAAAGCGGGTGAATATTTTTTCTAGGAACTGTATTTGAGCTTTAATCCACAGTTTTAACCACCGTGTCTTGTTGATGCTACATTGGTAATAGAGATTAGTAGAAGTGGCTTTTTTTTTTTTTTGTTTTATTTATGGTCTCTCTGTTTTTTACAGACAACATGAGTGAACTGGGCAGTGACGATGCATCTGGAGAGACGCCAGTGAAGAGGGAACGCGTGGAGATAAACCACTCCCTGCAGGAGGTGTAATGCAGAAAATTTTCCAGCGCCTTATTGCTCCCAGTAATGGAATCACCTCATGTTTGAAGGCACACCTGCCTCAAACAAGAACTCCGTGAATTTAGTGCCTCTGCCACACATGACACGTGTTTTGGAAGAACTCTGCCATTCATTGAAATTCAGTGTTCGAGTCCTGAAAAGCGACGTTTGGCATGGGACAAATGTGACATCACCGCATTCCTGACAATCTCACTCCAGACATGTGTGCTATGTGCTAATTTATCCTTTTTACCTTTTTTTTTTTTTTCCCCTTCCTAATAACATTTCTGAGTTCTGAGTTAGTATTCTAGGAGATGTTTCCATTTATTTTTGGAAGCTGTAGGGATTATAGCTCAGGCTTTCCATTTTCCTAATCCAGTTGGGTACATTGTTGGGTTCCTAACTGCACCATGGCTCTGTTACCTCGTTATCCTGAACTGGGCAGTTTTTTGCCAAATCCTACTGCGTTTAAACACAATAAGTACCTGCAATGCATGGCTGTGATTGGAGATATGATGAAACGAAAGTTACTGTACATAAAAATAGTAGCTCACGATATTCTATTAAGTAGTGTAGTCTGCGGGTGTGCTTGCCAAGAGTATGAAATGACACACTTTTTATGCTCATTAACAAAGATGTGACAAGTTGTTGAAGGATTGTCTCTGCTAACATCTGCTTATCACACTTTGGGAGCATGTACTGTACTTCTGGCATGACACTGGTTTATATTCTTGCGAATGAAAGTTTATTTTATCTGTTTAAAGGGAATCTATAGTGGGGAAAAAAATCGATTTCTTAACATAATGGTTAGTGTATTGTGCAAATTAAAAATAAAATATTTGCTATTTGTACTTGCCAGCAGTCACGAGTGGGCAAGGGACCTCATCAGAAAGGCAGCTGATTGTCCAGCCACAAATACTGAAATTAAACTATGCAGTCTTGATTTGTAGCAAGGCCTATAAACCGAAATGGATTAATAATTGATGATGGG
Organism: Glandirana rugosa; assembly: GCA_018402905.1. Classification (NCBI taxonomy): domain Eukaryota; kingdom Metazoa; phylum Chordata; class Amphibia; order Anura; family Ranidae; genus Glandirana; species Glandirana rugosa. The sequence goes on from BLSH010134809.1 coordinate 355,038, forward strand.
GGCATACTTTGACCACTGCATGTCTTATGGGTGTAAAATCTCTAAGACCTAATTACTTGGGTTTATATCTGCAAAAAACAGCAACATCACTTTTAAACTAAAACAGTTAAAACAAAACTGAAACATTAATTACTTGTAATAATAGTCATTCTGGCTGTGCTTGGTATCCAGGCCAACACTGCACTCTAGCTTTTAACTTAAATTGCCCTTAGTACGTCACAGTACCAACACAACACAGTTTAATATATTGACAAAATTGAGATCAGGGCATGGATTTAGCAGATAACTTGTGTGGTGGGCAATGCCAAGTAGATTACAACAGTCAATAACATCACAATATCTTTATTATTTATTGGTTTATCTTCAAGGTCACGTTTCTGTGGTGTGAATTTTTTAGATCCTTTTATTGATGCCAATTAGCTGGATGGAGCAAACCTTACTGTCAAAAGCTTTTTTGTATTTGGAAGGTATTTAATATGTAGTCTTTTAAAATTCTGTATTATGCAAAGAGAAACACAGAGTGTAATGAGCTGGCATATCCTTTTGATTATAGCAAAGCACCTGTCAACCATGTTCTTTATTTAAAATTCCTACCTATGAGCAAAAAACCCAAGATGCCTGCTATTTTTCCCAGCCAGAAAAAAACCCCTCCTTTGTGTGCCTCTCTGAAACTAGTGAAATTGTTTCTACTATGGGCCTTCAGGGGTGAGTCCCACCAGCTGTCATTGCCCCGTCCAGTGAGAGTGCCCTTGCTGCCAAGGTGTCTCATGTGTGAGTAGATGGTTATGAGAAGTCCCAGGCAGGGTGAGCGTTATTTGCAGTGCACATAGAACATCCAAGGATGCTTGGCATATTACTAAGGTGCATAACCAGTTATCCTAAACTGGTCCAGGGACAAAAACATGGACTCAAAGCAGGTTTTCCAGCTGCCTTATCAATACTGGTAGGGGTTGCCTCGAAGCATACGCACATGACTGCAGCTCAAATAGAAAAAAAAAATGTGTGAATAATGAACAGTTGCTGAGGTGGTTTGTTTTTTTTGTTTTTTTTATTGGCGAGTGAGGCAGTTTTTAAACATAGTAGTTAATGCACATAAAAGCAAAAAGAAAACCCATTGTAGATTCCCTTTAAAGTGGTGGATGTGCAGTCATGGCTGTTCTGACTTGTTTAGATACCAAAGCATCTTGTAAGCAAAGCACAAGGGGGTTTTGCCTTTTATTTGTGAGACTTGGTTGTGCTGATTTTGGGCAGGCCCCTTTTTGTTTTTGCTGTGGTGCCTTTTAGAATCCATTTATGGATATCTGTATTTTTTAGTTGTAATTTTTAAACAGATGAGGACTGTTGTCTAACTCAACGTTGACTTAAGTATCTGCAACGCGATAGATTTGTGCTGGTCTTTGCTCAGTGTCTTTTTTTTTTTTTTTTTTCCTGGCTCCTTTTGGCATTAAAGAACCAGTTTAACAATTCAGTGCCTTAGTATATCTGATCCTGCCTTTCCACAATCCTCCCTGTTCCTCTGTTGATGCTTATTTGTGTTTTTGTTTCTGGCGTCTGGTCCATAAAACAGCTGGTTTATTTAAGCCTTATCCAGCTTAACTATATCTTTTTGTAACTTTTTTTTTTTTTTTTTTTATAAAGTATATCAGCCTAGTGGCTTCTGTGAATAAAGCAGGTACCATGTTGATATAAGTAAAAATAGAGGCCACAGGTTTTGCTAAAGGTGCCCATAGATCTGAGATGATTGTCTGGAGATTTGGAGGAACAATCCTATACTTTTGAGTGTTCTGTAACCTTTGAGGACCTCCCTTTGACCAACCAATTTCTAAGAGACTCCAATTTTCAAAAGATTTTCCCAGACTATTGGTCATTGCTTCTAAGAATGCTTGATGCATTGGCATATACCCCCCGGTGCTGGGACATGGTCATCTAGATTCCATTAAGAACAAGCCAAACTGCGCCCCC
>BLSH010134866.1:44263-58402 GCA_018402905.1 Glandirana rugosa
ATTGCTAGATTTTTGCACCAGATTCACATTAGAGAGGACCGACCCATCTTAGTTACGTCAGTTTTACTGATCTCAACTCACTTGGGGACCTTCAAGCCCAAGACGACCAGGCTGGCTTGAAGCCCTGTTTCAGGCCCAGGCCCAGGCCTGCCTTGGGCTTCCTAGCGTGCCTGTTGCTTGGGGTAACTTTAGTTACCCCTGGGCTTTAAAATACGTGTTTTTACCGACATTGTTTCAGGACCTTTCGGGATCTCCCGACGTTTTCCTTCATTTTACCCCCATTCCCATCCCGTTCACGGGATGTTTTTTTACCCCTGTCCCTTTATTACTTCCTTTTGCAGCCCTCTAGGGCTTTCCAGGACTTTGTTACAGCCATTTTTGTGCATAAAATTTCGGGTCCCCATTGATTTCAATGGGGTTCGTTGTCCGTGCGATCCTTCGGGTTCCGTCCGGACCCGGACCCGGACTTTGTCCCGAAGTTCGGTCGGACCAGCAGAACCCGAACTTCCAGGGGTTCACTCAACTCTAGTCATTTTGACTGCATTGATTCTACCCAGCCAGGAGAGATTACACTTAGACCACGTTTTTAGATCGTTAGCTAATTTGCGATAAATGGGAGGAAAGTTACAATCGTAAAGGTTCTCTATCCTGGGCGTTAGGTTGACACCCAAGTATCGGATAGAAGATCGGCTCCATTTGTAGGGGAAGGATTGTTGCAAGGAATCGACTATTTCCTGTGGGAGTGAGATGTTTATCGCTTGGAATTTGGAGTAGTTGACCGTCAGACCCGAGAATTTTGCGAAGGAATCTAACAGATGGTTGAGATTAGGAAGGGATGTGTGGGGGGAGGTCAAATACAAGAGTATGTCGTCCGCGAAGAGACCGCATTTGTGAGTTTGAGGTCCGCACGAGACCCCCCTGATGTCCGGGTTTTGGCGGATAGCTATTGCCAGGGTTTCTATGGCTATAGCAAATATTAGTGGAGACAGGGGGCAACCTTGTCTTGTTCCCCTAGCTATGGCTATCCGGTCAGAGAGGTAACCCTGAAGTCTTATTTGGGCTGAAGGGCAGGAGTAGAGGGCTTTAATGATCCCTAAGAAGCGCTGACCAAATCCCCAGGTCTCCAGAATCTTAAATATATAGTTCCAGGAGACAGAATCAAAGGTCTTCTGGAGATCCAGGGAAAGGATCATGCCCCTTTGTTTCGAACCTCCCTCCCATTTGGATTGAAGAATGGATATTAGGTCAATGGCTCTGCGTGTCTGATCTGGGCCCTGTCTACCTGGGATAAATCCAGCCTGGTCTTTGTGGATATAAGAGCTGATAAAAGAGGAAAGTCTATTGGCTAGGATCTTCGTTAAAATTTTGATATCGTTGTTTATCAACGAAATGGGTCTATAATTGCCGACCTCTTCGGAATTCTTTCGGGTTTCGGGATGACCGTTATGAAGGCCATGTTGAGCTGGGAATCCAGTGAGGTGCCCTTAGTTAAATGGTTAAAGAACCTGGACATATAGGGGGCGAGCGTCTCTGCGAAGGCCTTGTAATATGGAATAGAAAGGCCATCAGGGCCGGGGGCCGATCCCTTTCTTAAATTCTTGATGACATCCCTAACCTCATCATCTGAGAATTCAGCATCCAGAATCTGTTTATGTTCTGGAGAGAGAAGGGGGGTGGGGATATCCTCTAAGAAAGCCGATAGGGAGCCTGGGCGAGGGTTATCCGGAGTGCTATAGAGATCTGAGTAAAATTTGTGGAAGGATTCTAAAATCTTCTTCGGGTTGGTGGTGGGGCCTTGGCCTGCGACATTGATTTTAGGTAATTGATTGAGGCGGCTTCGTGGGGAAAGTCTAGATGCTAGTAATGTACCTGGTTTATCGTTTTGCGTGTAAAACCACTCCAACGGATAGATTTCTCCGCTTTAGTTGTTAGTGCCATATTTAGCTCTAACCTGGCTTTATCGAGTTGGGAGGTCAAATTTTTGGAGGGGTTGGTCTTATGCGCTGCCTGTAGAGACGCATAGGATTGTTCCAGTTTAGTCAGTACTGCTGCCCTCTCTTTTTTAATACGGGAGGCTAACTGTATCAGCTTTCCCCTGATGAGAGCCTTATGAGCTGCCCATAGAACTTCAGCCGATGTTCCCTCTTTGTCATTAAGGAGGAACTATTCCTTGATAGAATTGTTTATTTCAGTAACTCTGACGGGGTCGGCTAGCAGGGATTCATTTAACCTCCATTGTGGGTATTTAGCAAAAAGTGGGTCCGAACGGATTTGCATCAGAACCAGAGAGTGATCTGATAATGGGGTATCAATTATCCGTGCGTTCAGCACCTGGGGGGTCTCGTGTGCCTCCATTAATAAGTGGTCAATTCGGGCGTAGGAATTGTGGGGGTGAGAGAAGTGAGTGTAATCTCTCCTGGCTGGGTTTAGCTCCCTCCACACGTCAGAAAGGTGGAAAGAGTGCAGTAGTTTTGCTAATTTTAAGCTTGCCCTAGTTGGGCGTGTTAGTTGGTTCCCTAGTGGTCTAGATTTGTCGAGCCCTTGGTCAAGTGCAAGATTTGAGTCTCCTCCTGAGATAACCCTGCCTTCCAGGTGAGGCAGGATGAAGGTCAGCATTGAAAAACTTGAGTTGATTTTTGTTAGGAGCATAATATGAAATGAATGTGTAAATAACCACGTCTATGGAACCTTTAACTAGGATAAATCTTCCCTCTGGATCCCTTATTTCCTTGGGGAGTGAGAAGCCTATGCATTTAGAGAATAAGATCCCAACCCCCTTGGTTTTCGAGTCTGCGTTGGCTAGAAAAAAAACAGGGAAGTGTGCGTGGAGAAATTTAGGGCTGTACCGCATGGGGAAGTGGGTTTCTTGTAGCAGAACTACATCAATTTTGAGTGATTTGTATTGGGAGAATAGTTTTATTCTTTTAAGGGGGGAGTTAATCCCTTGTGTATTATGGGTAGCTATTAGGAGTTGTTTAGTGGGTGTCCTAGCCATGGAGCTTAACGGGGGCATTGCCTGTGTATGCAGCTTCACTCACCCTTGAGTAGGAGGTCCCCGGGAGGCCATCGGGATATCCAAAGGTCAGGAGTCCTGGGCTGTGAACAAATGGTCCAGGTACATCTGAAAGATAACCAAACATTAGGTGCTTCATCCAGGAAAGGTAGGAAGAAGAAAAGAGAGCAGGAAGAGGAGAGAAACATAGAACAGCAATATATCTACATATAGCGAGTGGGGGCGGGAGCGGGGGGAACGGTAGTCCCCCCAATTCCCTCCTCTTAATCCTCCTAGGAGGGGTACAACCAATAAGGTGGTGGAGAGAAATCGTAATTGTCAGATCCCTCAGGATCGGACGTCTTATCCCGGGGAGATCCAAATAGAAGTCCTCGGGATAAGTGGAGGCGCATAGGGACTCATCCCGGCCAGGGCGCCCGTGGGTTAAACTTGCTACATATAATGAAATCAGAAGGGGTTTAGGTGGTGGAAGTGGAGCGGAAACTAATTGAAATGTCCACCTGCTTGGGCCCTGGAGAGGTCGGGCCAGATAATTAACCACATCATTTCTAAAACTGGCTCAGAAATTACAAAAAATAAACTAGATTAGCAGTTGGAAACGAGTGCATATAACTTTTAGGGGAGCTGAGAAGCTCCAATTAAGAAAACGTTCTAATAGAACCGGTAAGGCTGGTGTTCGGTTGGGAACCAACTCAATGAAGCAAAGAGAGTGAGCCCGAAACACGGCAAGTTCAATATCGGGTCAAGGAGGTCTGTTGTCCTAAGCCTTCTTGCTTTTGGATTTGGACCAGAGAGGAGAGATGGGGCTGGAGGGGAGTGGTCTCTTAGAGTTGGATCCAGAGGGGTCAGTGAGGTCCATTGGAGCTTCCTGTGAGATTAGTTTGAGCTGGAGAAGGATTTTTTCGCCTTCTGGGAGACTGGAGAATGTATAAGTTTTCCCTTTCAAGTTGAATTTGACGGCAAACGGGAAGGCCCACCAGTATTTAATCTCAGCTTTTTGTAAGATCAAAAGGAGGGGTTTGAGAGATCTTCTTTTTTGAATAGTATTCGGGGAAAGGTCGGCAAAGATTTGAATCTGGTGACCCATGCAGAAGATTTGAGGGTTGGAGCGAGATGCTCTCATCAGCTCTTCTTTGATGGTATAGTAGTGCGGTTTTACTATTATGTCCCTGGGTGAGCCATCTTTTCTTGGAGGTCCAAGAGCTCTGTGAGCTCTGTCCAACTCTAGTTTGTGCTTAGGGACGTTTGGAATTACAGATTGGATCAGGTCCTGGATCGCCGGGGTGATTTCGGTGATGGTCTCTGGTAGGCCTCTTACTCTGAAGTTGTAGCGGTGGGACCTGTTTTCAAGATCGTCTATTCTTGAAAGGGCGATGTCCAGTTGGTCCTGAAGCACTTGTAGGTGATCAGGGTTTTGGTTAGTTTTGGCTACCGTAAAATCTAATTTCTGTTCGATAGCGTCCATTCTGGAGCCTATACTGTTGAGATCTGCTTTTATATCCCCTGTGATTTTTGCTGCCGTGTTCGCTAATCCCCTTTCTAGAAGGTTGGAGAACTTGATGAATAGTTCCGCCGTGTTGAAAGCAGGGTCATGGGCAGAGGGGTTAGGAAAGTTCATCTCTTGCTGGCGTGATAGGGGGTGGGCGACTGGTGTGAATGGCGAGTCTTCCATTGTGCGTCTGAGGAGTGATTCAGTAGAGGCGGGAGAGATGAAATGGGGCTGATGTACTGGTAAGTTGAGCCCCGGTGTTAGGGTGAGAGTGGCCGGGGAGATGATGGGTCTTTGTTCCAAGATCTGTTCCTGGGATGGTGGAGGAGAGGAGATCCCAGTGGAGGTCATCTCTGGAGGAGGGGAAGGGTCAGGGTCTGCAGGAGGAAAAGAAAGTGTCCTTCTGGCCGACGTTCCCTGCATGCGGTGGCCCTTGTGGTACACCTGAGGTGGGGTGAGTTTTGCTGACACCCTGCCGTATAGGGAAAATGTGAGGGGTTCGAAGGTTAAGTGGAGTCCCCCAAAATTAAGTGTGTCATCCAAAAAGAAAAAAGAAGAGAAAAATAAACAGAAAAGAGGAAAAAAAGGGGGTATGTGGCTCCCCGTCTGCGGTGTTCTGTGGTGACAGTCAGTTCTGGAGCACGGCTGTGCTGAATAAACCTCAGAGGGGTTTAGTCCCTGCAGAATATGATTGAGCCTTGTGGGGGGGTGCCTCTCCTTGGAGACTGTCCTGTTCTGAGGCTTGGTAGGCCTGGTATTGGCGTGGCTCGTTAGGCCTTCATGGCGGCCATCTTGGTCCACCCGGGTTGTATGATATCTCCCTGAGAGTCTATGGGCTGCCTGGAATCTGGCCTCCTTGTTCTTTGGGGGTGAATAGTGGCGTGGACTGGGATGTTTGCGAGGACTCCGGGGCTTGTGCCGGGTCTGTGGGAGCTGAGCCTCATGTTAGGCCGTGGCCGTGGCCATTTTGGTACACCCGGAGTGGGGTGGAGAGGGTTACCGTAGCTGCGGTCGTCCTCCGGTGCTACCGCGGAGCAGCCCTTGTCCTCCCCTTGCTTATGGGGGTATTCCCCTGTCGGGGGGGCCCCCTTCTGGAAGCGCTGGCGGGGTGTAGAGCGTCCAGGGCCGGGATAAGCGCGGAGCTCCTGGCTTAGGCTTCCATGTCGGAGCTCTCGCGCATGCGCACTCGCATGCATATTCTTAGCCCCCAAATGCATAACTTTAAATTTATCAATATTAGACCTGATTTGCCACATAGTCGCCCAATTAGACAGTGCATTGAGGTCTGCTTGTAATTTGGAGACATCCTGTAAGGACGATATTCCACTGCATAGCTTGGTGTCATCTGCAAACACTGAAATTGTACTCTTAATCCCAGACCCTATAACATTTATGAATGTATTGAAAAGTAAGGGTCCCAACACTGAACCTTGGGGTACACCACTGATAACCTTAAACCAATCAGAGTAAGAATCATTAACCACTACTCTCTGAATTCAGTCTTTTATCCAGTTTTCTATCCATTTGCAAACTGATCTTTCCAAGCCTGTAGACTTTACCTTACACATTAGCTGTGTGTGGGGAACGGTGTCAAACGCTTTTGCAAAATCCAAGTATACCACGTCCACAGCCACCCTTCTGTCCAAGGTCTTACTTACCTCCTCATAAAAAGAAATCAGGTTTGTTTGACAACTTCTGTCTTTCATGAATCCATGCTGTCTGTTGCTTAAAACATTTTTTTTCCAGCAAGAACTCATCTTTGTGGTCTTTTATTAAACTCTCCAGTATCTTCCCAGCTATAGAAGTTAAACTAACAGGTCTATAGTTACTTGGTAAAGACTTTGATCCCTTTTTAAATATGGGCACCACATTGGCCCTTCACCAATCCAGTCGTACTGTTCCAGTCATTAAGGAGTCCCTAAAAATGAGATACAATGGATTTGAAATGACAAAGCTCAGGTCCTTTAGGATCCGTGGATGGATGCCATCTGGTCCAGGTGCTTTATTTACCTTTATTCTGTCTAAATACTTCAGGACCATTTCACTTTTGAGCCATTGTAGATCATTTGTGGCTGTGTCACTACCACCACCATTGTAGACATAAGCTCCCTCATGCTCCTTTGTATACACAGAGCTGAAGAATGTATTTAATAAGTTTGCCTTCTCTTTGTCCCCAGTCCTGCACAGATTATTTTGTAAAGGGCCTACATGCTCAGGCCTGACCTTTTTACTATTAATATATCTGAAGAATTTTTGGGGGTTTGTCCTACTATCTTTAGCAATCTGTCGTTCGTTTTGAATTTTTGCATCCTTGATTTCCTTTTTACATATTCTGTTATATTCTTTGTAACATTTAAAAGATGATAGTGTTCCCTCATTTATATTTTTTAAATGCTCTTTTCTTATCATTTATAACTTTTTTAACTTTGGCCGTGAGCCACATAGGTTTTATTTTTAGCCCTTTAAACGTATTGCCCATGGGAATATACTTTACAGTGAGTTTGCATATAATTTTTTTGAAAAATTCCCTTTTCTGTTCTGTGTTCATCAATGCCAATATTCCCTCCCAGTCTAAGTCCTGGAGAGCAGCCCTCATCCTTGTAAAATTTGCTCTCTTAAAATTAAGTGTTTATATCTTTCCCCTATGTGTTTGTTGCTTGCAGCTTACATTAAATTAAATCATGTTATGGTCACTGTCAGATGTTCTTTTATATGACTATTGGTAATAAGCTCTCCATGGTTTGAGATTACAAGGTCCAGCAAAGCATCATTCCTAGTCCTGTAATAGGCTTATAAATTTTTGCCCTTTAACTGTCCCAGCAGTGTCATTACTCCAGTTAATTTCTGGGTAGTTAAAATCCCCCATTATTATCACTATCCCAGCCCTTGCAGCTCTCCATTTGTGCACAGAGCAGTCTCCACGCACCTCCTCTTTAACACTGGGGGGTCTATAAAAACCTCCAATGATAACCTTTGTAGTGTGCACACCCATATGCAGAGCTACCCATAATGCTTCAGACTCACCACAATCTCCATCAACTAGGTCCTTATTCACACTCGCTTTTAGATCACTTCTCACATAGAGACAGACACCACCACCCTTCCGTTTTACCCTGTCTTTCCGAAAGAGAGCATAGCCAGGAATATTAATAGCACAGTCATGTGAAGAATGAAGCCAAGATTCAGCTATACCAATCAAATCATAGTTCTCCTCATGCACCAGAGCTTCCAACTCACCTATCTGCTTGGCAGACTCCTGGCATTGGTGAACAATCACTTTAATTCACTGTCACATTTTGCACATGTATGTTGCATATTTTTAAATTTAGTACAAACAGTACCATTTCCAATGGTTGATTGTAACATGGGAATCATCTTCCATAGCCCTCCCCCCATCTTTCCCCATCCCACCCACCAATAGGGGCTGACCCCTGTCTGACCTGTCTACCCCATTATAATCGAATGCACCCGCCCCCCTCAATCCTAGTTTAAATACTCCCCCAGCCTTCCCATAAACCTCTCCCCCAGCACAACTCCCTTCCATTTAGGTGCAAACCATCTTTAGCATATAGGTTGCACCCCAATGAAAAGGCAGCCCAGTGCTCTAAAAACCCAAAGCCCTCCTCCTTACACCAGGTCTTTAGCCATGCATTCAGGGCTCTAATCTTCCCCTGCCGTTCCTGTGTTGCGCATGGCACAGGCAATATTTCAGAGAATATTGCCTTGGAGGTCCTTCTCTTGCAACCTAATTCTTTAACCACTTCAGCCCCGGAAGGATTTCCAGCTTTAGGACCGGAGCCCTTTTTGCGATTCGGCGCTGCGTCGCTTTAACTGACAATTGCGCGGTCGTGCGACGTTGTACCCAAATGAAATTTGCGTCCTTTTTTTCCCACAAATAGAGCTTTCTTTTGGTGGTATTTGATCACCTCTGCGTCATTTCTGATCGGGCTATAAACAAAAGAAGAGCGACAATTTTGCAAAAAAACCCAAATTTCTTACCTTTTGCTAAAATACAAATCCAAAAAAAAATATAAAAAAACATTTTTTTTTCACCGTTTTTGGCCGATTTATATTCTTCCTCATATTTGTGATAAAATAAATCGCAATCGGCGTTTATTGATTGGTTTGCGCAAAGTGTGATCACAGCCCTTCCCCCTTCACAGAACGGAGGTCCGTGTTTACTTACACGGACCTCCGTTCTTTCACTCCGGGGGGGCATCGCGGGTGGCCGGCGGAGATCGACTCCGCCGCACCCGCTCCCTGGCCCTCCCCGAACACAGTGAGTGCGCGGGCGCGCCTCCGGTGGCGCGCGCACGCTCACTAGGCTCGATCTCGCGGCCGCCGTCGTATGACAGCGATTCGCGTTACAGAGCCACTTTGTCGCCGTCATTTGCCAATCAGCCGTCGGCAAGCGGTTAAATTGGTTCTTAGGGAGCCTCCACTTTCCATATATTCTGTCATTGGTTCCAACGTGGACCAAGACAGCTGGGTCATGTCCAGCCCCTCCCAGTAATTTATCAACCCGGTCCACCACATGCCGAACCCTGGCGCAAGGGAGACAGAAAAACATTTGGCTGAGGCGAGCCTGGCAAAAAATTATTATATCAGTCCTTCTAATTATAGAATCCCCAATTACCACCAACTGTCTAGGCCTTCCTGCACTACCCCTACCACCCCTACCAGATGTGCTGCTCTCCCGGCTGTTAGGGGGAGCAGTGAAATCTAGGGCTGCCACCTCTGAGTTTGCCACCCCCACATCTTCACTAAACTTGGCAAATCTGTTAGGGTGCTCAAACCCAGGGCTGGCCTTCCTTTTCTGTGAGCCCCTACCACTCCCTCTAACTGTATTTAAACCATCTACCTACCTTATAATCCTGACTTACCCCTCCACCCTCCCCATTAACCCGATAAGCCACCTGCTCAGTGAGCAGAGGACCCCTTTCAAGGTTGACAGTTCTGCCCAGCATTGCAATTTGCTCCTCCAGATCTCTAATGCGAGCTTCCAGAAGGGCAACCTACTCACATCTGTCGCAGCGGTATCCATCCTGGAGCTGTTGCTCCATAGTTGCATACATGCGGCACACTGCACTGTACAAAACCTTCAATCTTGCTAGCACACATTTTCCCAGATACAACAACACTAATAACAGAAAATTTCAGATGTGACTTACAGGTTTGAAGACTCCTGTTATAAGCTTCTCTTTTAAACTCTGGTTTTTAACTCACCGCTTCGTCAGAGGTCCAGCAAGCAAAGAGGTAGCAAGCTCAGAAATTAGTTCTACAGAGAGTTTTATAGGAATTGGATCACCTGTGAAAAATTAACCACTCCCCCTAATTAGTAGTCTGACAAAAGGAAAGAAGAAACAAAGCTATTTAAAAAGTGACAGAAAAAGTGTTAAAAAGCTGCAAAGAAAAAGCCCCCAAAAAACTAAAAATACTGCAAACACAACAAACACCAGCAGTCAAAATCAAACCTATTTCACTCAAAGTGTCCCACTCGTCAGCTTTCAATCAGCAGATCTGGCAAAAATGAGCATGTCTCTCATCATGGTGTCTGTTAGGGGCTGCCCTGATGTGGGGAATTCCTGGATTTGCTCAATGAATTCTCTGGTACTGTCATGAGACCCATCATGTCCCCCTAGCTCACCTGGATACTTGTGCTCCGCGGAGTGTTTCTGCGATGACTTTTGCAGGCTGTGTATCGGGGAGGCACCCGTAGTGGACCTGATTTCCCGGCGAGGATGTTTGATATTTTTGCCCTGGGAGCGGGAAGGCACAACACCATCTTGAGGCCCAAACATGCTCGCCGATCCAAAGAAGTCTGTGCATTTCCTAGGTCCGTGTTTTGTTTTCCTTTTGCTCGTTTTGAGCTTGGAGGCTAGCTGGCTGTGTGGGTAAGGGATTCCACTTCAGATGGTCATCCTTCGTCGCTTCTAGCCGCTGGATGCCGAGGTATTGCACCGGAGCTCCTTCCTCACACAGCCATTCACTTCAGCCACCGGCCACGCCCCCATATATACATTTTTATACTTTTAATTCTTACTTATTTTTAACCAGTCACCCATACACTAATTCTGGCAAAGTAGATAATCAGCATGAAACACATTGATGGTGTTAGAGTAATCTCTGCACAGCTTTACATCCTTTTTGGGGCCAAATATACCTATACTAGTACCCACCAGTTATAAAGTGTATGGTAATCCAGACCAACCCTCAACTGGCATCAAGTGCAACCTTCCGAATTTCAAAGGCCTGAGTAGAGACAGAAGCATTCTCTACAAGCTGACATCGAAGATGCCTGATCCTATTCCTATGTTTCTCACAATCCCCCACACAAGACTACCTACTTCACAAATTTGAATAATGTAGATTAAATACCCAACTACCTAGTCCAGGGCCTCATTAGAAATCATGGGGCCCTGTACAGCCTACCTGAAAGGCCCCCTCACCACCATTGCTGGAATGATGCTGCACTAGAGGTGCCCACTGGCAGCCCTTACAGAACCCAGGAACCCCTTCTGAGCCAATGGGGCCTGGGCCCGGTATGGAAGTGCTGCCTGTACCCCCATTTTGGGGACACTGGCTACATATATTCACCTTCCTTTAACTTTCACTGCCTCTTTGCTTCCCCAGTGCTGCTTGGAGCTCAAACAGGACTGTGACAATGTTATATGCCTGAATAGGTAATCACCAAGGACCATCACTTTAACACAGAAGAGAGTGAGACATATACTCCCTATACCCAAATACTGACATGTCCCCTTTTTCTCAGTCAAATGGAGCAGGAGAGGGAATAATGGAAGCGTAACTAGAGACAAAATGTTATTTCTTTAATTGAGTTTTGAGCGGTCACCCTCTCTAACTGATGTGGTGATTGCCATTACCAGAACTAAAAGTTAAAGTAAAAAAAAACTGTTTTAGCTTGTCATCAAAAGAGCAGAAAAGGGGAAATCAGGTGTAGCTATTTATTAAAAAAGAATAAAAAAACATTAAAAGTGCACTCACTAGTTAAAGGAGAAGGATGAACCGACATGCTGACGCCATTGTGTATTCTAGGAAGTGCAGGATGCTTCTGTATTTTTAGCCGGCCGGCTATTTTTTACAATTGCGAGTTATGTTCTTGTGACATGTAAGTGCATTTATTTTATATAATAAACAACCAGTACGGCATTACACTATGTGGAGCGTCTTTCCTTATGTTGATTGCAGTCTTATTGGAGCAAAATTGCGATAAGAAGTACAGCCTATACCTTCCCATCAAATCTGTTTTTTATTTTTTAAATGTAACAAAGTTTGACAAATTGAGTACATACAAGTACATAGAAGGAAGGTACAATATTCCAATAGCAATAAAGCTAAACATATTGATTTATGAACAGGCTGAGTACATGACAATGTAAAAATGTAACGAGTAAACCAAAAAAGTATTACATCTAAAGCATTAGAAAATTCAATCAGAAGGAAAAAAGTAAGCTAGTGACTATTGGTTTGTTTTACAAGAGCACAGCCTATACCCTTAACCCAGAGTGGACCTGGTGGGAGAGTCCTGTGATCACCCCAGCCAGGGTGTTTGGCCATATGCTCACCTGGCCTCTCTTTAGTTAGAGGATCCACTGCTTTTGGTAAGCTTACATCTTTATTAAGGTGGTGGTATCACACTTTGGAGACCTATTTGTGATTGGATGCTCAATTACTCTTGTTTGAACACTCATAAAGAGGAGTTACTTAAACTTACAGCATCCCACAAAAGTGAGTACACCCCTCACATTTTTGTAAATATTTTATTCTATCTTTTCATGTGACAACACTGAAGAAACTACACTTTGCTGCAATGTAAAGTAGTGAGTGTACAGCTTGTATAACAGTGTAAATTTGCTGTCCCCTCAAAATAACTCAACACACAGCCATTAATGTCTAAACCGCTGGCAACAAAAGTGAGTACACCCCTTAGTGAAAATGTCCAAATTGGGCCCAAAGTGTCAATATTTAGTGTGGCCACCATTATTTTCCAAAACTGCTTTAACCACTTGACCACTGGGCACTTAAAACACCTTCCTAACCAGACCAATTTTCAGCTTTCAGTGCTCTCACATTTTGAATGACAATTACTCCATCATGCAACACTGTGCTTTCTTTTGGTGGTATTTAATCACCGCTGGGTTTTTTATTTTTTGCGCTATAATTAAAAAAAGACCAAAAATTTTGTAAAAAAAATATTTTTTTTTTGTTTCAGTTATAAAATTTTGCAAATTAGTAATTTTTCTTCATAAATTTTGGCCAAAATTTATACTGCTACATATCTTTGGTAAAAACAAAAACAAATTAGTGTATATTATTTGGTCTTTGTGAAGGTTATAGAGTCTACAAGCTATGGTGCCAATCACTGAATATTGATCACACCTGATGTACTGACGGCCTATCTCACTTCTTGAGACCCTTACAAGCCAGGAAAGTACAAAAACCCCCCAAATTACCCCTTTTTGGAAAGTAGACATTCCAAGGTATTTAGTAAGAGGCATGGTGAATTTTTTGAAGTTGTAATTTTTTCCCACAATTCTTTGCAAAATGAAGATTTTTTTTCCACAAAATTGTCATATGTTAACAGGCTATTTCTCACACCCAGCATATGCATACCACAAATTACACCCCAAAACACATTCTACTACTCCTCCTGAGTATGGCGATACCACATGTGTGAATCTTTTACACAGCCTGGCCACATACAGAAGCCCAACATGCAGGGAGCGCCATCAGGCGTTCTAGGAGCATAAGTTACACATATAATTTCTTGACTACTTCTTGCACTTTTGAAGGTCCTGGAGCACCAGGACAATGTAAACACCCAAAAAATTACCCCATTTTGGAAAACAAACACCCCAACGTATATTCTAGGAGGCATAATGAGTCTTTTGAACATGTCATTTTTTCCACAAGTTTTTGGAAAATGTGGAAAGAAAATGAAAACGCATTTTTTTTTTACACAAAGTTGTCCATTTATACAATATTTCTAACACACAACATGTACTTAGCAAAAATGACACCCCAAAATATATTCTGCTATTTCTCCCGAGTATGGCGATACCACATGTGGGACACTTTTACACAGCCTGACCACATACAGAGGCCCAACATGCAGGGAGCACCGTCAGGTGTTCTAGGGGCATATATTTCAAATCTAATTTGACTACCTTTTACACTATTGTGAGGCCCTGTGGTGGCATGGATAGGCACTGTAGTGGCACAAATAGGCAGGGTAGTGGCACAGATGAGCAGTGTAGTGGCACGGGTGGCACTGTAGTGGCACGGGTGGGCAATGTAGTGGCAAGATTGGGCACTGTAGTGGCACGAATGGGCACTGTAGTGGTACGGATGGGCACTGTAGTGGCACGGATGGGCACTGTAGTGGCATGGATGTGTCATGGATGAGAACTGATGTGGTATGGATGAGCATGAATGAGGCACAAATGAGCCATGGGTGGGGGATGGATGAGCCACGGATGGGGATGGATGAGCCACGGATGGGGATGGATGAGCCACGGATGGGGATGGATGAGCCACGGATGGGGATGATTGAGCATGGATGGGGATGACTGAGCACGGATGGGTGGGTGAGCATGGCTGGGTGGGTGAGCATGGA
>BLSH010134866.1:91414-103957 GCA_018402905.1 Glandirana rugosa
TCAGGCCTTGGCGATCCATCCCACGTTCCTGCCAGACCTCATCCCGGAGTCGTCAATCCCAGCTGTTCAAAGCACGCTGAACTTTTTCTGCCGCAACAACAAACTGTTGCAGGAAGCTATGAGCAGGGCGCAGAAGGACAGCAAGAGGGCCTTTGACAAGAAGAGGAGAGGGGAGTTATCTTTGCAAGTAGGAGACACTGTGTGGCTGGCCACGACCAACCTAAAGCTGGCTTGCCCATCTAGGAAACTGGGCCCTAGATTCATAGGACCATTCCCAGTCAAGAGGAGAATCAATGAGGTCTCCTATGAGCTTGTTTTGCCGGACAATCTTAGGATTCATCCGGTCTTTCATGTCTCACTATTGAAGCCAGCGGTTCCGGACTCCTTCCCAAACCGCGAAACAGGTCCACCCGAGCCTGTGATTGTCAACGGTGACGAAGAGTTTGAAGTGGAAGCTGTACTGGATTGTAGGAGGAGAAGAGGGCAGATGCAATATCTGATTAAGTGGCAGGGCTACAGACCTGAGGAAAATTCCTGGGGGAGCCCGAACAAAATGTCAACCGCAGTCAACCGCTAAGAAGTGCCCAGCTGGGCATCCGGAGGCTGCCCCTTGGGGGGGGGGGGGCAATGTTAGAAGACTGTGCTAAGAGTTAATGGCAGTTGATTGTTGTTTCATCTAGCTCCTGGAAGGAGCAGCTCTATTTGAACATCATGCTTCCTGTAAGCAAGTGCTGTCTGATCTACAGCGTGTGCCCTGTTTTCCTGAGCATTCTGCTACCCGTTATCTGATTCCTGTGACCCGGCCTGCCTGACTTTGCCTGAACTCTGCCTGCACCGACCCCTGGCTTGCCTACGACCATCCGATTGCCTGATCCTTCTGTACCTCTGCTGCCTCCCCGTTGCCGACCCTGCTCATCCCTGACTCCGCTACTGTGCCTGCGACCATCCGGTCCCACCAAGTATCCTGCTCTAAACATCAGCACCCTTCCAGCACAACTCCTGTCCGCTGCTGACGGATACTCCTGGACTTCTACAGGCACTCTTACCCCACCGTGCTCCTGTGGCCGCTGTTCCCAACTCCAGCGGTCCCAAGAACCAGAGTCATAGGAGAGGCCACCCCCGACCGTCAGGCTCACTACCAGGCACTTAACACCTCCTCTCTAACTCTGAACAGACCCACTGATTTCAAATTGTTATGTGCCAAAGGCCCATATGAGCCCCAGTTAATCTCATCTATATATAAAATTTTACACAAAACCATCCAACTAACTGACAGCATCCATAACTATATGAAAAAATGGTCTTCTGTTTTACTGAGGCCCATCTCTCTAGTAGACTGGGTAAAAATATGGGAATCCACATCTTAAATCTCAAGGTGTGTAGTACAGAAAGGAACTGCAGTGAAAATCCTTCTCTGTAGAACTCCTGATCTTCTCTATGCACGTCTTCCGGAAAAGTCCAAACACTGCTGGAGATGTGGAGGAGATATTGGTTCTCACTACCATATTTTTTGGGAGCGTCCTCTCATCCAGCCTTTTTGGACCCAGGTCCAGGATATGCTACAAAAACTAATAAATACCCCTGTTCCCTTAAACCCTCTATATTACCTGCTAGGCCTCCCTCTTTCGAGTTTGTCTAATGCTACAGGGAGGATAGTGACTTTCATTCTACTAGCAGCAACACGGTTATCCCCAGATGCTGGCTATCACCTTCCCCCCCTACCTTTTTACAATTCCTATCTACCTTGGCTGATATACGCAGGATGGAACATTCAACTGCACTGATAGATGACTCACTACCACGTTTTACTAAAATCTGGGAGGCATGAGATGAATTTGAATTTTCTCCGTAATCACCCCACAAGACACCCTAAAAAAAACACTGAGCTAGCGAGGTTATGCTCTAAATATTTCTGATAAATATCCTATACTTGTTTCTTGGTGCTACTGTTATACTTTATTATTTCAGAAAACATGTTGTCTCTTTATAAACTTTAAGGTATAATCTAATTGTGTAACTGAAGTTAAACTAAGACAATTCAAGGTTTACATTTGCCTTATTTCTGTATACTGCTTTTATTAGACTTTATGTTGAATGATTCCATGTTAAACCAAAAGTTGTCTTACATATTTCTCTATGTACGACTCAACCTTTGCAAAAATAAACAATTCATAAAAAAAGAGGGGTTCGGGCTGTCCGACATCTACAGAAGGCTACAGAATGTTTACAAAGGATGGTACTATTGACATTGCACTTGTCAATGGTGCCATCTCTGTAAACATTCTGTAGCCTCGTGTGGATGTCGGACAGCCTGCACCCCTCTTTTCTTATAAATTGTTTATTTTTGCAAAGTTTGAGTCAAGAACTCATTGAGGGTACATTGCTTTTTCTTGGAACTCATTGAGGGAATGTTGCTTTTCCTTGGAATCCATTATTTACCTGCAATTAAAAAGAAGAAGAGCCTATGTAAGGTAATGCCCACTTTTGCATTACTTTTGGTATAGCCCTTGTATATGGCTGTACTAGTTCCAATACTACGAAAAATAAGGTGTCACCTAACTTTATAGAACATGATCTATTGTAAACTTAAATTATTTTCAATCAACTTACAAAATTATTAAACAGTAGAATGTATGTCATGAACTGGGTACTGTGAAGAGCCATTTATGCTGCCTTCTGGATTTGGATATGCTGATGGTTCAGGCATCGCAATTACAACTTCATTCTGGATCAGAATTGTCTGTGAAAACATACAAGAGAAAAAACACATTCATTATTTATCAGACATTGTAATGTGAATGATCCCCTATTAGTGTTGAGCGAACCCGGACTGTAACGTTCGGGTCCGTACCGAACTTTGGGGTGTCCGGGACCCGGACCCGAACACGGACGTTTCAAAAAATGTTCGGGTTCTGGTAGTTGATTACGCATGTTGAATAGCTGCAGGGCAGCCAATCAACAAGCGTTTCACTGGTTTGCCCTTAGAAGCCATCACAGCCATGCCTACTAATGGCATGGCTGTGATTGGCCAGTGCATCATGTGATCCAGCCTCTATATGAGGCTGGAGTCACAGTGCTGCATGTCATATGCTCTTGGGTTAGTGTAGGGAGAGGATGCTGCCGGCTTTTTTGTGAGGGACAGATTGCAGACATTTTAATATCTGATCCTGCATCCTGAGATTACTACTACTATTGCTCTGAGGGACAGATTGCAGAAATTTGAGATTTCACATACTGCTGCTTTGAGTGACAGATTGCAGATCAAACTCTGCATAACACAACGATCGCTACGATCGTACACAACGATCAGATTGTGGGATTGTACACAACGATCAGATTGTGGGAGTAATTTGAGATTTCACATACTGCTGTTTTGAGCGATCTGACTGCACTAGGTAGAGGCTTCTGCTTAGAGGGACAGATTATTGTTCAAAAAATCATCTCTTAGTTCTAAAGGGAGAGGTTCTAGCTGCAGCTGTAAGTGACACATTATTGTTCAAAAATCATCTCCTAGTTTATTTGATTTTAATTTATTTTCCCTATCCCCATTTTTTTGTAGGGCACTTGCCCCACTCTTACCCCCATTTTACTTCCTTTTGCAGCCCTCTAGCACTTGCCAGGACTTTGTTACAGCCATTTTTGTGCCTAAAAGTTTTGGTCCCCATTGACTTCAATGGTGTTCGGGGTCCGGAATAACGTTCCGGCAACGTTCGGCGCCGAACCCGGACTTTTTCCCAAAGTTCGTTCGGACCCGCAGAACCCGAACGTCTAGGTGTTCGCTCAACTCTATCCCCTATACCTTTTTTATCGGGTCATGGTGAACAAATGTATAGTTAATGTAAAACTATGCCTCTATATTGGACAAAAGAATATAAAAAGAGCCGATAATAGGGAGATCTTTCCAATCTCCCTGCCTGCACACAGAATGATAATGCTAATGCACACTAGGTGATTAGGGTGTGCCCAGGCACACCCGGTGTAAAAGCCTATGGAGAGGGAGCCACCATCTAAGTTGTCTAAATTGTCTGCACTTAAATGGTGGCACCCTTTTCTGTTTTATTTTGTGGTGAATACATGTGCCTGTCAATTTAGGTTGGTAAATTTTCCAACTAAACTCTGATCCTCTGACCCACATGCACTACTTGATGATGCCAGGTTTTCAGAAAAGTTCAGCATCTCCAAGGCTAAGCCCATGTAGGGGTCCACTGTAATAGGTTTGCAGTACCTTGGTACAAGTTGTCTGCTGATAAATCGCCTACCTCCCTGAGTTTTGTCCACCTGGATACATACTTGCCTATTTCCCTGTTACTTCCTGGAACCACCTTTGGAAAGTGTCCTTGCAGGGTAGTCTTCTTAGTGCGCATGTGTGCCATTGCTCATTTATTCCTATAGGTGAAGCGTACTCATGGTAGTTCAGCTGCGTATACCTCCCCAGAACAGACTTGTCAGGGAAAGCTTTTGAAATAAAGCCTGTGTGACTCTGGGCAGGGCCACACAGTGAAGATCACTGGAATGGGTAGGAAGGTAAGTATGCAACCAGGTGGACTTACATAGTTACTATACAGTATATACAGGCAGTCCCCTAGTTATGAACATCCGACTTATGAATGACTCCTACTTACAAACGGAGGGAGACAACAGGAAGTGAGAGGAAATCTGCCCCTAGGAAGGGAAATTCACAACTGTAAGAGTTATTATGGGAAAAAGATGTCTCCACTGATGCTTTATCACCAATCCTTGTTTCCACAACAACCCAAAATTTTCAAAATATAATTATCATTGGGACAGGAAGTGAGGTGAAATCTTCTGAACAGAAACATAGGCAGCAAAACAAACATTACAGGGGTGTTAACCCTTCCCTATGCTATCCAAAAAGCTTAAAAATATTTGTTTTGGCTGCAGCTACACTTAAAAAATGTACCTGTTCTGACTTACAAACAAATTCGACTTATGAACAAACCTACAGTCCCTATCTTGTTTGTAACCCGGGGACCGCCTGTAGTTGGCAAGGCAAGACACCAGTTCATACAAATCAGTCTGAGTGAGTGTGTGTCACTACCATTTTCAATATCCCTGTACATTGTGTTTGCTAAGAAACATTCAAAAGTTTCTTGAATTTATCTATACTCCCACTGACACCACTAACTATGGAAGGGGGTTCCACATCCTTACCACTCTAACAGTAAAGATCCCTTATGCAGTTTAAGACTTTCTTGTCTAGCTTCATTGTGTGGTCTCATGTCTTGTTTAGGGGCCTTGGATTAAATCGTTTCCTACCAATGCCAGAGTCTCCATTTAAAGATTTGTATATTTGTATTATATCCCCTCTATGTGCGTCTTCTCCAGGGAGAATATGTTTATTGTTTGCAATATTTTCCCGATAACTGAGGTTCTCCATTCCCCTAATTAGCATATTTGCCCTTATCTGATCTTTCTCCAGTTCCAGCACATCCTTCCTGAGGACTATTGACCAGAACTGGACGGCATACTCAAGATGTGGCCAAACCAGAGTGATGTAAAGTGGTAGAGCTATAGTTTTTTCTCCTCAGTAAATACCATTTTAATGCATGAGAATAGTCAGCTAGACTTGACTCAGGAGGGTAAGGGGAATCATTAAATGATAACCAGAAGTACATTTGTCCTTTAAATAGCAAATTTTTGTAGGTCAACTAAAAAAAAAGTACAAAGACTAACATGGCATTTCATGAGCATTGGGTTCATCTGCAAGCTGCATCTGTGACACCTGTACATATCTAATATTTTATAGGTTTTCATTTTTTAATTTTGTTCTCTCTAAGGTGGGGAGATTTCATTTGATATCTAAACTAAATTCAGCCTTGAGCCATCTTTCCTCCCCAATGAAATTCGGCATAGTGTATGGCAAGTTTGTCAGTGAGAATGTCTTCTTCCTAATTCTTTCTAGACATAAACAAAAAGAAGTCTTGGGAAGGATAGAAGGAACACGCAGTTGCAGTGTCCATCAAACTGCAACTTTGTTGTATGGTTTATAAGACGTTTATTAAAGGAATCAACATATACATCAAGCCAACCTGTTTTGGGGGATTGGAAATGCATTGGCTTAATGTACATGGTTGTACTTTTAATAATGGTCTTATAAACCATACAGCAAAGTTGCAGCTTTCTGGACACTGAGAGCTCCTTCTATCTTACACAAGACTTCTTGCTGAAACAACCATTAGGCCGTATCGCAAAGGTTTTTAGGGCCCCAAGAGGGTCCACCACCCCTATCCACCGTTGGGCATGACTTACTGGAAGGGACCTTTTTCTCTTTGCATACACAATCATACCCCCCTCGACAACCATCGACTGACCTAGTCAGTCCAGCATAGTCTCCAGCACAAACCAGACATAAACAACAGAAATGATAAAAGTATAGAGAAAAGGGAGTTTAGTAAGCAGAACTGGCACCAGACACTAACCACGATGGGGGCATTGTAGCTTTAATTTACAGGCATCCTTACCATAAAAGAAATAGGATATGTAATGGAGGGGGATATCATTACATTTGGGAGGGCATTACAATTAAATAAGGCATTGCTTTAAAAGTCTGTAGTCTGGAAGCAGTCCTGCATACCAAGGATAGGTGGTCTTTATGCACTGGTGAAGGTTGACAAACTTGGGCTCCAGTGCACCGTATAAAGCAGAGCCAGAGCCCTTGGGTCTTGATCTTGTACCCCATGTGTAATATCACCCACTATTTTTCTGCTTAACCAATACTGTTTTTTAGTGATTAACCAACCCTGTTAGTATTTTCTTTTTTAAAAAATTATGTTTTTTATATCTACTTATAGCTCAGCTCATTACCTCCTGTACCTAAAACACTGAACCATCATAGCCCTGGGCCCTGCCGACTCCTCTAGCCTAACCTTCTCCACATTGCAAAGTAATGGAAGGAGTGCCAGACCAAAATATAAAAGAATACAATTAATTTATTGGTATTGTGCTCAAATACAGCCAACGTGTTTTGGGGGTCAGAATAGGTGATAGAGAGAGCAGTTAGACATGACCTAGGTATGCCTCATCCCCCCCCAGGAGTAGGGATCTGGTTACATCCTTTTTCACCCATTTTTCTAAATCCTGACCACTCAGCCAATTCTTTTTGGTATACTGTGGGGTTTATTGAGCACACAAGAGAAAGGGTTTCCAATGTGTGCTTGCAGAGAGACAGCTTTTTCATCAGGACCTATAGAGAAAAAATACTTGTGTAAAATAATGCACACCCCCTAATTACAGGAACTGATAAGAGGACTAGCATAGGTTTCACATCCTGGACTGGGCAATTTGTTGAGCTAAAGTAAAATCAAAGCATTATAGTTTGCATGGGTATGGGGTTAGTTAAGATTAAGTTATTTAAGTGCATTGTTATCCTTTAAGGCTGGCCATACATTGCACTATTTCCCTGTACCTCCAATTTAAATAACCTGATTACATTCCAGGTTCATCAAAACAAAAAGTGTGCAAAGTTTTACAGTTCAGTTTCTGTAGAAAGCAGTCGCAGTCTTACTAGAAAAACCTGTTCTCTCCCAGCCTGCTGCAGAGAAAAAAATGTTGCTCTCTGCATTTAAACAGCTGTCTCTTTTCAAAGGTCCAAAACACCTCCTACTGAGTCAGAATTAGAGATCGGAGAGATCTGGGAGCATAAGCTTTGCTAATTGTGGATCTATAGGTCTGTCTCAGCAGAGAGTGTGTCAGATCTCTGCAGACAGACCACTGCTTCTTTAAAGAGAGCAATGGGTACTTTTCTGCGCCATTCTGGTAAAGGATGGGTTTTTCTACAGTGACTGCATTCTCAAGAAAATGAACTGTAAAACTAATTTTGCAACAAAAGAAATAATTCCTGTACTACTTTTCCTTGCAAAATGAGTGCTACAGACAGCAATGTTAAAATCACAAAAGTAACAAGGAAGTTATTTCTATGCGGTATATTTTCAACTTTGGCTGCAACTTCAGAGGCATTTTTTAACCCTATACTCCACTCCCATTCCATTTTCTGTTGTGTACCCGAGGCTCAGCCGATCCCTGCAGTTCAAAATCTCCTCCCAACCATTGTTACCTCCCAAAGCACATTGTCCACCCAGCAAGCACATTGCACAGCTGTGTTAACAGTGCAGGAAAGATGGCCACCAAGAGACTGAGGGCTTCTGTTGACAATAAACAACTCATCCGACTTCTACATGAGCGTCCTGCAATTTTTGATATCTATAAAGACCAAGATTTGGGACCTATAAAGACCAAGGCAAGTGAGACTGAGCATGGTTAGAGGTAGCAAGACTCTACCATGAGGATTGGGAAATATTTTCGGCCTCAGAACATTCCAAATAAGTGTAAGTTCAATAATATGTGTCAAAATCTGCTTTGTTATGATTTGCCAAAGCCAGAGTCGCAAAATATCAAAGTCGCATGAAAGTTGCATTGAAGTTGCATCAAGTGCACTGGAAGTTGCACGACTTTGGGGGTCACAGCAGTGTGAACTGAGCCTGAGCAATATAGCATTCATTTTTGGAGGAGGGTTTAGTGCTTAAGTTAGATGGAAGGAGATAGTAAAAATAAATCTGATGATATATGCTAGCGATAGGTGAGAGTTGGTCCAGCATGGCTGGTTTTGCCCCTAGTCCCAAAAGCTTTAAACCTAAATGTCTCAGTTTCTGGTATCCCAAAAGTAAACCTACCACTGTTCAAACTGCAACAAGACTTACCAAAACTTCTCTACAGGAGTTAAGTACAGAGGGACAAGATGCCCCACAGTGCCTCACCTGGGGTGCATTATGAGGTGCAAGAACCATCGCCTGGCATCCAAACACAGACAAGAAAATGGATACTGAGAAGAGCAAGAGATTGCTTAACAGAAGTGTTATAAGAACAAAGTATCCACCAGCCTGTAAAAACAAAAAGGAACATTAGTACTGTAACATGCTAACATTTTTGGCAGCTGAAAGGAAATCTGTGCTGAGAAAATTATGAAGCCTGCCTTTGCTGATGTACAGAAAACAGCTTTGGTCTATAACCTCAAAACTCACCAAAAATGGTCCATTGTGGTTAGAAACCTTATTAAACCCCATACCTCCATAGTTCCTATGAACTCTAGCAGATATAAAAAAACATTTTACTAAAATAAATAACTTTTTTTTTTTATATACAGCTACCATAAGAACCTGATCCTGTCTAAAACCTCTCTTCAAGACCAATTATTTTCATTTTCACTACAAGATAAATGTACATTATCAACTTCACATAATACTCCCTCCGCAAGAAATAAAAGTAGTACTGGGGTTTGTACATCAAAAGATAGCAAATGTTAATCAAAACACCAAATTAACACCAAAAAAGCCATTTTGTTCCACCAAAAACACCAAAAAGCCATTAGTCTCCAAAAAAGCCGTAAAATATGAAAGATGAGTTGCATTAATGTAGCCATGTGCTCCCTTGAGAGTGGCTGGAACTAGTGGTTCACCTTATAGCTGCCCTCAATCACATCATATTTCACACATCCGTAGACACTGACCAGGCCAGCTCTTGTTTTTGTTGTTTTATTTAGGGGAAAAACTTGGATGGGGATAAGGGATGACTGTGGGATGCCCAAAGAATTATAGTAAACAAAGTCCATATACACTCCTGTATATGTGCACTTCACTGCAGACGTGCCTCTGCAGACTGTTACTCCTCACAACTCTCCAGCACTCAACTTGCTGACCATTTCTCCTACTGTTCTCTCTCCAGCACTGAACTTAGTAAATCATCACTCCATTACTTCTCTCCAGCACTGCCCTTAGTTTCCAGCTTGAAAGGAAATTTATCAAGCTTCTCTGTTCCTTTCTCTTCACCGCGGCTAGCACATGGCGAGGCCTACTCTCAGCAGAGCCTCTGGAACACCCATTACAAGCCAGGGATCACAGGCTCCTGAATGTGTAGCAAAAAGTACTTGAGTGCTAGCCGGGCCTTTGATGGACTACAACTCCCAGCCCATCCTTCTTCCAGGTCCCACCGACCTGATTTTCCTCAGTGACTCTCCTTTCCCTGAACTGGTTCCCAAGGCTCCCACAGACTGTCCACTATTAATCTCCCAGCCTGCTCCAGCACTTTCTCTTGCAGTTCCCAGGGACCGTCACTCATCAAACTGGTGGATCTCTTTGGTGTGTTCTCCTGTTCCCTGTGTGACTCCAGGAATCACCATCTTCCTCGCTGCACCCGAATCTCTAGGCCCCAAGGTCACCCTCCCCAGACTGGGGCGACCTCCCGGGTAGGGGCCTCCACAGTGCCTCTACTACATCTCCAGATTTCCACCTGACACTTCTTCTCCCAGATTGGACTGACTCAGAGTATTTAAGGAGACCTGACCCCTACCAATCCTGCCTGGGGATTGGTCAGGGCTCCTTAAAACACTCCAGATGGCTCCACCTATCTCCCAGGTCTCTGACCAGAAACCTTACCCAGGTTACTAGAAAGAAGTGTGAGGTTCTGGTGAGCTCATCTGTCAAGTCCATTCAATCCTCCCTTAGCCTCTCCTCCCAGTCCAGATCAAAACATTCAGGCCTGCTCTTACACTCAGGCCTGACTAAATTTTACCTCGCCTAGCAAACCTTGCTAGAAAAATGTACATTTACTATGGAGGCGCTACACTAAGTTAACGAGTAACACATGTAACAAGGCTCAAAGTTGTGTAAACACAATTGGGGCAAAAAATAAAAAAGTTATTGTAATTATTCATTGCTTTAGTGTCAGGGCTTGGGTCCCCTGCTGGTGGCACTGTGCTTCCCAAAGCAGAAGGTTGTAGCTCCAGTGTTCACCAGCGTGTGCCTCCCGGCAGCCAGCAGATCCCAGTAATCAGCATCCATCTGATGCTGGCTGATGGGAGGGTATTTAAAGTGGAACTTCACCCAAAAGGGGAAGTTCCGGTTGTTTGCACCCCCCCCCCACTGCCACATTTGGCACTTTTTGGGGTGAGCGTGTACCTGGTTTTGCCAGGTATCCACTCCCACTTCTGGTCAGATGCGCTATGGAGATCTGAGCCAGTAGTTCGGCCCCCTCCTCCCCCCGCAGCCTTGTGGGACACATCACAGGTCCCAGAAGACTACAGGACAATTCACAAGGTGCAACGCGCCTTGT
Source organism: Glandirana rugosa (assembly GCA_018402905.1). Lineage (NCBI taxonomy): Eukaryota > Metazoa > Chordata > Amphibia > Anura > Ranidae > Glandirana > Glandirana rugosa. The sequence goes on from BLSH010134866.1 coordinate 102,539, forward strand.
GCATGTGCAGTAGGAGCTTCACTGCCTGTTTCCCTTACTTGAGATGCCGGTGAATGCAGTCAAAGCCGATTTAAGAATCGGCTCGGGTGAGGACATCGCTGCATCACTGGACAGGTAAATGTCCTTATATTAGCTACTTGTCTCCCACACTATAGCCAGCTACAGTGCGGGCACCCATAGACATCCTCCCGTTCTCACGCTTCCCACGTGTGAGGCTCGGCTGATCATTGATCGGGTAAAGGGCCAATCACAGTAGGCTCTTTACCTCGTGATCAGCTGTCAGCCAATGACTCATGGAAATACACAGATGCCGGTTATCATTTATTTTTTCCGTCACACTGTCAGTGTGAAGGAGAAAAAAGCCACAGCTTCGATTAGAGGGACATTGGTCTCCTTAGTGTCTGCATGTGCTGCACATCAGTGCCATCAGCACCCACCAGTGCCACCTATCAGTGCCCATTAGTGCTGACAATCAGTGCTGAATACCAGTACCTATCAGTGCCACCTATCAGTGCCCATTAGTGCCGCCTCTACGTGCCACCTATCAGTGCCCATCAGTGGCACCTATCAGTGCCCACCAGTGCCACCTCTTCAGTGCTTATCTAACAGCGCCCACCAGTGAAGGAGGACAATTACCTGTTTGCAAAATGTTATAACAAAATATGAAAAACTTTTTGTTTTTGTTTCATTTTTTTTTTAAATTACAGTTAGGCATCTCTTCACTTTTGCTGTGTTTCCAGTTTGTTGGTGTGTGATTTTGTTTTACTATTCATACCATATTCATGGCCATGCAGATCTGGCCATCCTTGCTGTTGGTTTCTAACAATTAGAATTAAATTGGTGATGGCCGCAAATGAATGTTCTACCTCTGTCATATGTGGAGATACCGTATGAACGTACATAAATGTATCTTGCCTACTATTAAAGTGAATCCAAACCCAGAGACAGCAATTTTTTAGACTTCAGTTTTCCTGTCCTTAGATACAGTACGTATGTGGGATTCATTTGTTTACTTTTTTTTTCAGCTTTTTTTTTTCTGTATTGTCACTTAGTGGTTTTGCCAATAATATACTTTTTGAGCTAGAGTGACAACCGTGCAGTATCTATGAAGGAACAGCATTGCCAAATATACAGTTGTGTTAAAAATTATTCAACCGGCAATGCTTTAAATGGTTTTAGGGAATTTAGAGTACATTTGTAATTTTATTCTGAATGAAATCCTACAAGGACTTCTTAAAGAACCATATGCAACTAAAATGACATCAATTAGTTTTGTAATACAGTAGTAAATGTTTCTTTTGTGAATTCTTCATTGGCATAATTATTCAACCCCTTAAAGACTACCACTCTGAAGAACAGAGGTTCAATGAAGTGTTTTCAATCAGGCATTGAAAACAGCTGTGGATATCAGGGAGCAGC
>BLSH010134866.1:126115-152994 GCA_018402905.1 Glandirana rugosa
TGGGGTTCAGGTGCCAACTCTGAGCTTTCAGCAAGGGACCGGGTGGGAGACAATGTGAAGGAACTGGAGGCATTGTCAGCCACCCAATCTACTATCGCCTGTACTTGTTTTGGTCTCACCATTCGTTGAGCGCCATTTGGGCCTACCATATAAAGTTGAAGGTTCTGTCGGCTACTCGCACCTGAGGAAGGTGTTTCACTTGTGCATGTAGCTGGCACAGATCGACCACGTCCTCTCCTTGCAACAGGAGCTTCACCAACACCAGGACCACGACCACGTCCCTTATTTGACGCTCTCCTCATTCTGGACGCAAATGTACTATTTAGCACAAATTTATATTATTTTTTAAACCGGCAATGTCGACGCACTTTTTAATTTTGTGCAAGAAATGCACAGTAAGGTGCAAATGTACTATGTAGCACTATTTATTATTCTTTTTTTTTTAAATCAGCAATGTAGACACACTTTTTAATTTTGTGCAAGAAATGCACAGCAAGGTGCAAATGTACTATGCAGCATTATTTATTTTATTTTTTTTAAACCAGCAATGTTGACGCACTTTTTATTTTTGTGCAAGAAATGCACCGCTGGCCGCAAATGTAGTATTTAGAATATACATTTTTTTAAATCAGCAATGTAGACGCATTTTATTTTTTGTGCAAGAAATGCACCGCTGACCACAAATATAGTATTTAGAATGTGTTAACAGAGAGTGCGGCGCTTGTATTATAGTAAATACTGTAAGAGACGAAGCAAGAGACGACCAATGATCCCCAGAAGGAACCACTACCACTTCTCTACCGCTTCTGAGTCTCCATAATTACTTCTGCTGGTTGATTACTAGCTTCTGGTAAGCGTACCCACTTCTCATAACTACCACTTGGAGCACCATTCATATCACTTGTCAGTTGATTCACCACACCCGTTTGAACTACTTGCAATGTGAACAACAAGTCCGTACATCTTCTGCTGGTGGCCTACCAGCTTCTGGTAAGCGCACTCACTTATTGGATGTCACTTTTAGCACCTGTCACTAAGAGCACCTGACCACTGAAATATTTGAACCTCTGAGGAGGAAATTTCACTTCAATCATCAAGAGATAGACTTTACTGTGGACTAGTATTATTATTTTTATATGGGGGTTCATCCATATCCCTATTTGCTTAGTTTGGTTTTGTAACCTGTCATACCAGCATATGGTTTTATGATATCCCCCTGCTTATGTGATATTGTAGAACACATTTTGATGTATATACAGTATTTACTATAATACAAGCGCTGCACTCTCTGTTAACACTAGCATCTCCCAATTTGGTAATTGTCGTGCTGGCAGCTGCAATCGTTACTGTGGTAGTGCGGTATTCCTATTTTCTCATAGTATTTAGAATATTTTCTTTTTTTAAACCAGCAATGGAGACGCACTTTTTATTTTTGTGCAAGAAATGCACCGCTGGCCGCAAATGCAGTATTTAGAATATTTTCTTTTTTTTAAACCAGCAATGTAGACGCACTTTTTAATTTTGTGCAAGAAATGCTCCACTGGCTGCAAATGTAATATTTTGCACAAAAAAAAAAAAAAAAATTAACAGAACACGATTAAAGTAGTGTCCCTGACACACAAGCAGTTGCAAGTGCACTTGCAAAAATGGCTGCAAACACCCACCTAACAAACAGAAAAATTGCTTAGGTTTTATATGAGGCACTTTGCTTAGCAAACAAAATGTACTCTAGCAAACAAAAATCTCCTCTAGCACCCACCCACCAATAAATCACTGTTTTTAACAGATTTTCTAAAGCTAATCTGTCCCTCACATCAGCAGCAGCAGCATCCTCTCCCTACACTAGTATGAGATGATTTTCTAAAGCTAATCTGTCCCTCACAGCAGCAGCAGCATCCTCTCCCTACACTAGTATGAGATGATTTTCTAAAGCTAATCTGTCACTCACAGCAGCAACAGCAACCTCTCCCTACACTAGTATGAGGTGATGTGACTCCAGCTTATATAGAGGCTGGGTCACATGATGCACTGGCCAATCACAGCCATGCAATTAGTAGGCATGGCTGTAATGGCTTCTAAGGGAAAACGAGTGAAACGCGTGTTGATTGGCTGCCCTGCAGCTATTCAACAGGCGCGAAAAAATACCCAAACCTGAACCCAGACTTTTTCTCAAATGTCTGGGTTCGGGTTCAGGACATGGACACCCTAAAGTCCGGTACCAACCCGAACTTTACAGTTCGGGTTCACTCTACTCTAGTCTTTATTTCTATGTAGCACCCTCCTAGAATAGGTTGCTAGAGAGGTTCAGGTAAATCTAATTCTCTGGCTCCTCTGTAATCATTGGAGTGGTATCTGATTATTTTTGGCTGTCCTGAGTCTCACTGGATGAAGGCTCCAGAACTACTTTCCCCTGCCTTATAGTGGATTCTAGAATGTAGTGGGTTGGAAGAGGCAGACCCTGAGTTGAAATATTTATCTGGTCTCAGCCCTGGGTGAAATGGTGCCCAGTAGGTGGATAAGTAGTGCATTAATAATCTTGGGTCTGGATCAGCAGGGTTATTGCCCAGGAGGAGAAGACTTAAAGCTGAAGGGTTGCTGCCCTTCTGGGCAGAGTAGCTGACGTCTGTAGAAGTTCATTGAGGTCCCAGCTCAGTGGGATCTGGGGGGAGGGGCTCTTTTCTGAGAGGAGCTGGAGCCAAATCAAAGGGAGTTCACTGAGGATCTGGCCTGGGAGTTCACAGAAGAAATGTCTGGCTGAATTGGGACATTTGCTGTGCTTGGAGTCCCTGATTTACTTGTTCTCTTATTGTCTGCCAAGAGGAGAATTGTACTGAAAAATGTAGCCAAGGCAAAGAGTGTCTTCTGTCCCTTTGTTGGAGTATCCAAAAGCCCATTCTGCACCGCAAACCAAGTTCAACAAGCATTAGTTCTTAAAAATACATTCCTTGCCTGGTTATTGAATTTTGAGCTTGTGTGTGCTGTTGTGTGCCTGGCTGCCCTTTACACTCATTTGGGAAGAGAACGTAGGATAAATCTGCGGGGCCCATCAGAGGTCTGCACCACATCTGTATGAGGCCAAATCCCCAACATTCTGTGCATTACGCACTCCTGAACTATGTGTGTCATGTGCTCCTATACCCGGCACTGGCTACAACACTCTGTGCATTACAAACTCCTGATCCTTCCACATATTGCATTACACACCATGGACCCCTGAACTCTGTGTTATGTATCCTAAATACGACACTGACTGCAGCACTCTGTGCTTTATGTACTGCTGACCTTAGCACTCTGTGCATTGCACAAACCTGACCCTGCACTCCGCCTTACCGTCTCCTACACTATATACATTATATTGTATATTATATACTTTACTTCTCACAAACGTGTTCATTGTCTCCTGGTATTGTCTCCTGGTATTGCTGGTAGCTATGCAGTCTATTTTAATAAATTCTTCTTTAAGCTCTCTGTCTATTTTTAGTGTGTGCAAACCCATATGTAATGGAAGAGTTTTTTGATTGTTGATTGTGATGAGGTTTATATGTGTCTGTGAGGCTCATACTTGTGGTACAGCAATCAAAGCATATTTTATAGGTACAAGGAAGCCTGGGTTTTGTTTAACCATGCCCTTTAAGCCCCGCCCAATGTCAAACATCTGGCCACACCCACATTTTGTCACAGGTGTAGTATTTATTCTCAAGTTCTAAAGTTGGGAGGTACAGTATTCCTTACCTCAGCAAAAAAAAAAAAAGGATAAATAAATACAGAGATAAAGAAACAGAGCTGCCATATTAGTAGGAGGATGAATTGGCCAAAGAAAGCGTTAACATGTGGTGAGCAATTGATGAGTACCTCTTTAGCAGAAAATGGTTAAAAGGGTTTGATTGGGCTGCAGGGTTAGTCTCAGGGTAATGGTATGGGTATATATTTCATTGAGAATGCCAGAAAGTGAGACCTTACTACAGTGAAATACCGGTGAGGGTCCACTGGAGTAGATAAATATTTATTATTATTATCACTATACAGGATTTATATAGCGCCAACAGTTTGTGCATCACTTTATAATATAAAGGAAGACAATACAGCAACAATGCAATTCAATACACGAGGGTTAGGAGGGCCCTGCTCCTATGAGCTTACAATCTAACAGGGAGGGGCTGGTGGAACAAGAGGTAATAACTGTGAGGGATGAACTGATGGGAGAAATGGAGAAATTTGTTATTAGCTGAAGGCAGGATAGGCTTCCCTGAATAGATGAGTATTCAGGGATCGCCTAAAAGTGCACAGAGTAGAAGATAGCCGGACAGATTGGGGTAGGATGGGAGAGGCTTTGGAGAAGTGCTGGAGATGAGCTTGGGAGTAGGAGGGAAGTGAGCTAGAGACCAGGAGGTCCTTATTCAGTACTCACCATGCAGATGTTAGGCTTTGCCTGCGCTTTAATGGTGAAAGCACCAGCAGTGATGTACTATAAAAACACAAATAATAATAAAAATAAAGATGATGTAGTACAAGCATCAATAGTTTGTTAAAGCTAAGCATTTAATTTTTCGATATGGAAAAAGGTAAAAAAGAAACAGAATATACATTCTTTTGCTACCACAGTGGAGCAACCAAATGCAAATTTAGTGTATGACATTTTCACAAACTATGCACCAGTGGGGACCTCTCATAATAACGCAGAGCAGGTATGCAGACTCTCAGTCTCACAGTGCCAGACATCCCAACCTGCAAAAACTAATTTCAGGGAGGTGGCAAACTCATTTCAGGGAGGTGACGCTTTGCGCCGACCCCTCCCCAATTAAATTCAGTCTTACCAGTGCCAATTAAATGCAGCCTAATCAGTGCCAATTAAATGCAGCCTTACCAGTGCCAATTAAATGCAGCCTTACCAGTGACGATTAAATGCAGCCTTACCACACAGAGCTCTGTCACGGATTTGAATATCCCAGCGATCCATGGGAGGGCTGCCGCCGTCTGTGCTGGCTTTGTGTTAGCATTTTATTTATAGTGCAGAGCGAGGCCACCTGGTGACATATGGGTAACCTCGCCCCTTCTGACATTGTGTGAAGTCAGAGGGGCAGTTCACTCAATTACGTCACTGGGTGGCCCTGCCCTTCTCTATAAATAAAAACTCAAAACAAACAGAGCTCAGTCTGCGGGAGCCCTCCCATGGAGGAGGATCTTTTTTTTTTTTTTTTTTTCTTTTGGGTCCGTCGATCACGTGATTGACGATGGATTACAACGGGGGACACTTATTTTTCTTTTTTCTTTTTTAATAAAAGGACTTGTCCCTAATTGTCTCTTGGGTTTTTTTCTTTTTTTTGATACTTTTGGTGAATTAGTGGGGGTATGATGTACCCAATACTAATTCACATGGGGGGGTCAGGATCTGGGGCTTATTAAAGGGCCCCCCCGCCCCAAAGCACTCATACTCCCCATGTTGAGGGCATGTAGCCTGGTATGGTTCAGGAAGGGGGCGCTCGCTCATCCCCCCCCCCCTCATCCTGGCCGGCCAGGTTGCATACTCAGATAAGTGTCTGGTTCTGATTTTAGGGGGGACCCCACGCCATTTTGTTTTTAAATTTTGGTGCGGGGTTCCCCTTAAAATCCAAACCAGACCCACAAGGCCTGGTATGGACTGGGGGGGGGGGTGCACGCACATTTTTTCAGTGATTTTTCTGTATACTGCCAGGAGTCGGCAATACATTACATCCGTGATAACAGATGACAAATTTTCCTTCACAAATGTAATTTTGCTCCGACACTGTTCTAAACATCAGAGGTGCACCTTTTTACAAGCAGACTAAGGGACCCCCCCAGGCACATTATTTAAAGGAATATTTCATTCTTATTGTTTCACTATAAGCGTTATTAAAATCACTGCTCCTGAAAAAACAATAGATTTAAAAAACATTTTTTGCATTGATACTTGTCCCCTAGGGCAGGACCCGGTCCCCATACACTTTTTAGGGCAATAACTTGCATATAAACCTTTAAAATTAGCACTTTTGATTTTTCATATTCGGGTCCCATAGACTTTACCGGTGTTTGAATGTTCGTACAAATTTTTTGCCTGTTCTGGTGCAAACCGAGGAGGATGTTCGGCCCATCACTAGTACTGACCCATATGTTCTCTAAATTTCACAAGTAGTGACCCATATGTTCTCTCATTCTCCTAGTGCTGACCCATTTGTTCTCTCATTCTCACAGTACTGACTCATACTGTAGGTTCTCTCACTCCCAAGTACTGACCCATATGTCCTCTTAATCTCACAGTACTGACTTGCATGTTCTCTCTCTCTTATGTACTGACCCATATATCCTCTTGATCTTACAGTACTGGCCTATATGTTCTCTCAGTCTCACAGTGATGATCCATCTGATCTCTCAATTTCACGCTGCTGATGCATATATTATCTGCTATATTATATGCTGGCCTATACTATTATTATTGTAGCTCCCTCTAGCTTACTGTGCTAGTGTAATAGCTTTTTTTCTGTAGTGTAGGTAAATTGGCAGCCAAGCCTGTGTGTTTAAATCTGGGTCAAGGTGAGTGATCCAGGGAGGCAGGCATGACTCAACAGGCAGCATCTCTGATACCTCCCCTACTTGCTAGAACTTTGCAGAAACTTCCAGAAGGATGGGGGGGGGGGGAGGTTAGGAGGAGCTGCTTGGGGTATTGACAAGGGCCCCAACCAATCCCCTGCTAAATTGGCTGTCAAGGGGAGGGACCGCTTAAATACTCTGGGTCAGGCCAGCAGGGGCAGTGGAATTTGGGTGGAAGCTGGAGATAAAGTGCCGAGGAGGCTGTCGTAGGCCCTTGAGGGTAGCCCCCTAGTCTGGGGGGGGGGGTGACCTCGGGCCTGGGGCTATGGTGCAGATGAGATCCTCTTACAACACAAGAAGGACTCCTGTCCAGAGGCACAGGAGCAGGTGTGAGGACATCAGGAGCCAGCGAGCACATCTAGGAAATCTCCAGGGAAAAGACAGCTGGGTGGTTGGTGAGTGAGGCAGTCGGGGAGGACAGAGAGACACCCTGAGGGGTTTGGGATGGCTATAGAGTCAGTCTGGGAGGACTGTGGAAGATTAGACAGGGGCGGAAAGGGGCGGCTGGCAGTGCCTAAAGAGGTGGTGCTGGGATCAGTAGCCACAGGAAGGCAGCTGAACACTAGGACTTTTCTACACACCAAACGATCCCTGCCTTTAAAGGGTTGTTACTGGATCTGGCTGAGTGCCTTGTCAGATCCCCCAGTGATCCAGCTGTGTTCCAGCTGGGCCTGAGTGATTCTGCAAGCAAGATTTGTGCAGGAGGCAGAAGAGGAGTGTATATATGGACTGTATATAGTTGTGTCCCTGAAAAGTTCCTTTTGCTGATGAGTCAAGCATCCCATAATATCCCTATCCTTATCCAAGTTTAATACCCCTAATAAACAAAACAAACAAAATTGCAGGACTGTTTCCTGAGTCAAATGTGTTGTGGAAATTCAGTGAATCTGGCTGTGCAGGATGGGGGATCCCTATTCACCAGCAGCTCCTACGGGTAAGCACTACATTTTACAAAATTGATCTAGCGCCAACAGTTTGTACAGCGCTTTACAGCATTTTCTCTCAGTCTCACAGTGCTGGTATATAAGTTTGTAGGTTGAAGGGTAGGAGATGACCCAGGCAGTAGGAAAAACAGGGAAAGTAGAGAAAACACAGCACACACAGTGGCTGAGAAGGCGTAATATATTGTTAGCCATTGCAGATACAACAACAAAGTCTCTTCAACAGTAAGAACCAAGCAGCAACTCTCACAACAGTGGACAAAAGTCACAGCAGGAGGTTGGCAACACCTGGTGCAGGGACAGTAGGCAGGCATATGAAGTAAGCACCATAACAGAAAACTTTCACAAGAAGTCTGGGACAGAGTTGAGTGGACACCGGGATGTTCAGGTTCGGCAGGGTCGACCCCCCGAACCCCATCGAAGTCAATGGTGACCCGAACTTTTGGGCACAAAAATGGCTCTAAAAAATCCTTGAAAGGACTAGAGGGCTGCAAAAGGAAGCAAAATGGGGGTAAGAGTAGGACAAGTGCCCTGCAAATGAATGTGGATAGGGAAATAAGGATAGGGGATGTGGATAGGGAAATAACTTAAAATCACATAAAAAAAAAAAAAATGGAGGAGGAGGTGGATGTGGAGTAGGAGGTTGAGGAGGCGGTGACCATGGTGGTGTAGGTGGAAGTGGCGGTGAAGGAGGAGGAGGTAGCCAACACTGTTTTTTGTTTGTTTGTTTTTTTTCTAATTGCGGTAGCCCCCAAAATATTGAGACATATTAAAAAAAAAGTATAACAATGGCTGTGTGAGGCCGGTCTAAATGTCTATTCTGCACAAGGTACAGACAAGTCTTGTGGGATCCATGCCTGGTTCATTTTAATAAATGTTAGCTTGTCCACTTTGGCTGCGGACAGTCAGCTGCGCTTGTCTGTGATAACGCCCCCTGCCGTGCTAAACACGCGTTCAGACAATACACTGGCTGCAGGGCAGGCCAGCACCTCCAAGGCATAAAGGGCAAGCTCAGGCCATGTGCCCAATTTGGAGACCCAGAAGTTGAATGGGGCAGACCCATCAGTCAGTACGTGTAGGTGTTTGCACACATACTGTTCCACCATGTTGCTGAAATGCTGCCTCCTGCTAGGACGTTGCCTATCAGCTGGTGCTGCTGTTTGTTGTGGCGTGCTGCTGACAAAGCTTTTCCACATTTCAGCCATGCTAACCCTGCCTTCTGAGGTGCTGGTGGTGCCACAGCTGTGTTGACGAACTCTTCCTCCTCCTCTGCCTTCGCCTTGTGCTTCCACTGAGCCCCCGGTGTCATTTGGGAATGCCCTCAGTAGCGCATCTACCAGCGTGCGCTTGTAGTCGCGCATCTTCCGATCACGCTCCAGTGAGGGAATTATAGACGGCACATTGTCCTTGTAACAGGGATCCAGCAGGGTGGCCACCCAGTAATCAACACAAGATACAATGTGGGCAACATATAGTCGCTCATGTATGCCAGGCTGCCCAGAGGCAAAGACAAGCTGTCCTCTGTGGGAGGTGTATCATCTGTGTCCTCCGTATCCCCCCAGCCACGCTCCAGTGATGCCCACAAGCTGCGTTGGGCGTCACCCTGCTGTGAACACGGTTCCTCCTCCTCGTCCTCCTCATCCTCATCCTCCTCCAGAACTGTGCCCTGGCTTGAAAATTTTTTACCTGGCCTATGCTGGTGCAGGAACCCACCCTCCGAGCCACTTGTGAATGACTGGCCTGATGCCCGTGGAAATGACCCCTCTTCCTCCTCCTCTTCCTCCTGTGCCACATCCTCTTCCATCATCGCCCAAAGTGTTTTTTCAAGGAGACATAGAAGTGGGATAGTAACAATGAGAACAGTATCATCGGCACTGGCCATGTTGGTGGAGTACTCAAAAACCGCAATATGGTACACAGGTCTCGCATGGAGGCCGACTCGTTGGTAGTGAAGTGGTGCTGTTCCTCAGAGCAACTGACCCGTGCGTGCTGCAGCTGAAACTCCACCATTGAATGCTGCTGCTCGAAAGTCTCTCCAGCATGTGCAAGGTGGTGTTCCACCTTGTGGGCACATCGCATAGGAGGCGGTGAGTGGGAAAGCTGAAGCTCCGCTGCAGCGCAGACAGGCGAGCGGCAGCAGGGTGAGAATGCCAAAAGCCCGCACAGACGGCCCGCACTTTCTGCAGCAGCTCTGACATATCCAGGTAGTTTTTTTAGAAATTTCTGCACCACCAAATTCAGCACATGCGCCAGGCAAGGGATGTGAGTCAAACCGGCTAGGCCCAAAGCTGCTATGAGATTTCGCCCATTATCGCACACCACCAGGCCGGCTTGAGGCTCAGTGGCAACAACCACTCATCGGTCTGTTGTTCAATGCCCGTCCACAGCTCCTGCGCAGTGTGGGGTTTATCCCCCAAACATATCAGTTTTAAAACAGCCTGCTGTCATTTCCCCCTGGATGTGCTGAAGTTGGTGGTGAAGGTGTTACGCTGAGCGGATGAGGAGGTGGTAGAGGAGGAGGAAGAGGAGTAGGAGGAGGAGGCAACAGGAGGCAAAGAGAAATGCCCTGCAATCCTCGGTGGCAGAAGGACATGCGCCAAACTGCTATCTGCCTCAGGCCCACCTGCCACTACATTTGCCCAGTGTGCAGTTAGCGAGATATAGCGTCCCTGCCCGTGCTTACTGGTCCATGTATCAGTGGTTATGTGGACCTTGCCACAGATGGCGTTACACAGTGCAGACTTGATCTTGTCCAAGACTTTTTTGTGCAGGGAAGGGATGGCTCGCCTGGAAAAGTAGTGGCGGCTGGGAACCATGTACTGTAGGACAGCCACCACCATCAGGTTTTTAAAACTGTCTGTGTCCCCCAGACGGCATTTCAAAGGCCAAGAATTTTGAAATGTTGGCATTCGGGGCCAGGGATCGTGAGTGGGTAGGGGGGTACTTCCACTTTCTCTCCAGTGTTTGGGAGATGGACAGCTGTAAGCTTCCATGGGACCATGGTGTCGAAATGCTTGGGGACGGTGGCTAGGGTTGCCACATCATCCCTTTAATCCAGGACACATATGACTTACACAGGCTCTGTGGCTGATTAAGGTGGTAATTGAACTCACTTAGTGCCCTATCTGCATTAAATTAACCTCAGAACCTGTGTAATTCATATGTGTCCTGGATTAAAGGGATGATGTGGCAACCCTAACGGTGGTGGACATGGTGGCGTTGCTGTCACATCGTCTGTTTGCTGGGTGGCAGGTGATGCTGGCACTGTAGAGGTGGAGGAAGAGGCCGAGGCAGCAGCAGAAGAGGAAGCAGGAGGAGGCCTAGACCTTTCTTGGATTTTGAGGTGCTTATTTCACTGCAGCTCGTGCTTTGCATGTAGATGCCTGGTCATGAAGGTTGAGCTCAGGTTTAGAACATTTATGCCTCGCTTCAGGCTCTGATTGCACAGCGTGCAAACCACTCATGTCTTGTCGTCAGCACAATGTCTGAAGAACTGCCACACCAGGGAACTCCTTTGAGCTGCCTTTGGTGTGCTAGGTCCCTGGGTGCGGAGGGTAGTAGCAGGCGTACTGTCTAGGGGACCGTCGCTCCGCTTTTGCAACCTGATTCCTCTTTTTGCTGTGCCTGTGCCTCTGTGTGACCACCACCTCTTCCTCCAAACTGCACACGTCACTCGTATGACCTTCATTCCATTTGGGGTCTAGGACCTCATCACCCTCCACATCATCTTCCACCCATTCTTCACCACTGCCCTCCTTTGTCAGTCTACACACTGTAGAAAGCCACAGCAGTTGGCGCCTGTGTTTCGTCATCATCAGAGACGTGCTGCGGTGGTGTTTCCATGTCCTCATCCTGAAAAAGAAGTGGTTGGGCATCAGTGCACTCAATGTCTTCCACTTCTGTGGCAGGGCTATGTGGATGGCCCACAGAATGCACACCAGCAGAGTCATCAAAAAGCATAAGAGACTGCTGCATGACTTGGGGCTCAGACTGCTTGGCTGATTTACAAAGGGCTTAGGTGAAAGACAGATGGCCATGGGGTTCAGGTGCCAATTCTGAGCTTTCAGCAAGGGACCGGGTTGGAGACAATGTGAAGGAACTCGAGGCATTGTCAGCCACCCAATCTATTATGGCCTGTACTTCTTCTGGCCTCACCATTCATTGAGCGGCATTCGGGCCTACCATATAACGTTGAAGGTTCTATCGGCTACTCGCACCTGAGGAAGGTGTTTCACTTGTGTGTGTAGCTGTCACAGATCGACCACGTCCTCTCCTTGCAACAGGAGCTTCATCAACACCACCAACACCAGCAGCACCAGCAGCACCACGACCATGTCCCTTATTTGACGCTCTCCTCATTCGGGACGCAAATGTAATATTTAGCACAAATTTAGATTATTTTTTAAACCAGCAATGTCGACGCACTTTTTCATTTTGTGCAAGAAATGCACAGCAAGGTGCAAATGTACTGTGTAGCACTATTTATTAATAATGAATAAAAAAAGAATAACAAATTATTATTCTTTTTTTTTAAAACAACAATGTAGGCGCACTTTTTATTTTTGTGCAAGAAATGCACAGCAAGGTGCAAATGTACTATGTAGCACTATTTATTAATAATAATAAAAAAGAATAATAATTATTATTCTTTTTTTTAAACGAGCAATGTAGATGCACTTTTTATTTTTGTGCAAGAAATGCACAGCAAGGTGCAAATGAACTATGTAGCACTATTTATTAATATAATAAAAAAAATATTAAATTATTATTCTTCTTCTTTTAAACCAGCAATGTAGACACTGCAGGAACCTCTCCCTAAACAAGTATGAGATGATTTTAGAACGCTAATCTGTCCTCCACAACAGGAGCAGGAACCTCTCCCTATACCATTATGAGATGATTTTAGAACGCTAATCTATCCCTCACATCAGCAGCAGGAACCTCTCCCTATACCAGTATGAGATGATTTTAGAAAGCTAATCTGTCCCTCACACCAGCAGCAGGAACCTCTCCCTATACCAGTATGATATGATTTTGGAATATAAATAATCTTTAGTGAGATCTTTAGTGAGACCTCACTTAGAATACTGTGTCCAGTTCTGGAGACCACACTTACAAAAAGATATTGATAAAATAGAACGAGTTCAGAGACAGTTAACAAAAATGGTGAAAGGTCTGGGGGATAAAACATATCAAGAGCGACTTCAGGAACTTAATATGTACAGTCTGGAGGAAAGAAGGGAGAGGGGAGACATGATTGAAACCTTTAAATACATCAAGGGGGTGAATAAGGTTCAGGAGGGCAGTCTTTTCAATATGAACCCAAAATCAAGAACACAAGGACATGACCTCAAACTAACTGGGGGGAAGTTCAAAACTAATCTTAGAAAGTATTATTTTACTGAAAGGGTCGTTGATGATTGGAATAAAGTACCAACAGAGGTTGTGAGACAGTCAACAGTAAATGGCTTCAAACATGCTTGGGATAAACATAAATCCATAGTCAGACAACAAGGTTAATGTAAAAAAAAAATATATATATATAAAAAAAAATAAATAAATAAGTAAATAAAAAGGGGCAGACTCGATGGACTACTCAGTCTTTTTCTGCCGTCACTTTTCTATGTTTCTATGTTTCTATGTAATCTGTCCCTCACACCAGCAGCAGGAACCTCTCCCTATACCAGTATGAGATGATTTTAGAATGCTAATCTGTCCCTCACACCAGGAGCAGGAACCTCTCCCTACACCAGTATGAGATGATTTTAGAATGCTAATCTGTCCCTCACACCAGCAGCAGGAACCTCTCCCTACACCAGTATGAGATGATCTTAGAACGCTAATTTGTCCTTCAAAACAGGAGCAGGAACCTCTCTCTATACCAGTATGAGATGATTTTAGAATGCTAATCTGTCCCTCACACCAGCAGCAGGAACCTCTCCCTACCTACACTAGTATGAGGTGAATGATGTGACATGCAGTGCTGGCTACATGACTCCAGCTTATATAGAGGCTGGGGTCACATGATGCACTGGCCAATCACAGCCATGCCATTAGGCATGGCTGTAATGGCTTCTAAGGGCAAACAAGTGAAACACTTGTTCATTGGCTGCCCTGCAGCTATTCAACAGGCTTGAAAAAATACCCGAACCCCGAACCCAAACCTGGACTTTTTCAAAAATGTTCGGGTTCGGGACACGGATACCCCAAAGTCCGGTACGAACCCAAACTTCACAGTTCGGGTTCGCTCAACTCTAGTCTGGGATAATCCTTAAGCTGTCCCTCCTGCTCTGGAACCCTTCTGTATGCAGATTCCTGTCCCTAATCTCACCAAATGCAGAATGAGCACCAACTCCAGTGGATCAGGGCTTTTTGAAGGTTTTGCCCTTACCAAAGATGGCTGTGGGGTCACCCGGATGGCAGTCTCCAATTGGACAGCAGCCCACCCGATTACCATGTTGAGCCATAAGATGAATAATTATCCCTCTTCTCCTCAGCAGATGCAACAGTGTCACCCATGTAGGGTGGTCAACCTACACCTTCCTACAAGTTCTCTCAGTCTCACAGTGCTGACCCCTATGTGCTCTGCAAAATTTGTCTCAAGAGATTTGGTGATGTCCCTACTGTGCTTCTTCCTGTTCTCTTTGCTGGAGGCTGACATGAGAAAACAAAGCCCTGCATCTACCAAGATGGCAGCCTCCACACAGAGACACACTGCAGAGCAAGGCATAGTAAGTCAATAATTGGAAAAGATTGGTTGCAGGGAGAACACAGGCAATACTGGCGACTAGTTTTTTTGCCCTCTGCATGCTTTTTTTTTTTTAGAACAGCTTACACAGTATAAGAAAGCTTTAAAAAATATTCAGCATTTTTAAATACAAATTATCATTGCTATTCACAACTCCTCTAGAACAATAGCATTGGCACTAAAACTTACAAGCACTGGTCCCCAGAAATCAATTCCACTAGTCAAGGAAATGGCAACTGCTGTAAATATTGATGCAATACCCAGAACAATCTGCAGGCTGGAAGTAGCAATCAACACAATCTGAAGGATAAAAAAAGATTATGATTATATTATTAGAATAAAAATATATTAAAATATATGTTAACACTTACAATGACCTTATTTGGGTATATCTGTTCAATTAGTGCAAAAAAAACCAAAAACAACTATAGATCAACCACCCCCAATGTAATGGAAACGAAAAGAGGAGTAGAGGTTTTATATTTCTAATACGCTTCCTGTCCTAGGGTGACAACACTGATCCTCCATAGAAACATTAGAGTGAATGAACCTTGTCACCCTAGAAAAAGAAATGCCAAAATCATTTGTCACGTGGTGAAGAGGCATTGGACCCTGCACTATAATGGGCATGGCATATTTACACATTTCCATATGTACACATTGCTGCTGCTACCATGGCTCAACCATGTGGTTTTACTGCCCACAACGGCTATTGTAAACAAAGCCTAACTGGTAGGATCACCAGATGAAAGTAACAGAAAAAGGACTGGTAAGCTGCAATATATTACATTTTTTATTAGGTTAGATACAGTTTAAACTGGTAGTAAACTCTGTTATACCACTTATACCTACAGGTAAGCCTATAATAAGGCTTACCTGTAGGTACTGTGAATATCTCCTAAGCTTGCACTATTTAGGCGTTATTCAAGTGCATGCAGCCGTTGACATCACCGGCACATGCACTCTGAAGGTCTGGCATACAGTGCCGGACCTTCAGAGCCCGTGCTGTAAATGGTGGCTCCTGTGCACATGAGCGGGAGTGACGTCATCGCACTCCCGGTCGCTCATGTAGCTGTAGGCCGTGAACCAGAAAGGAAGACTGGGGAAGATGGAAGCCCTCTCAACGGAGACAGTGCGGCACTATAGGGCTTCATTTTAAGTGATAGCCCCATGATTCATAAAACCTTAAAAATAACATTATTTTGCTGCTGTTGTAAAGGCTCTTAAAGCCTTATTCTGGGCTTGCTGCAAAAATAACTAATGATAGCCTACCTGCATATACAAAGTGTAATGATCTTTTAGTCTAGGGGGTTGTAATAAAGATGAATACTTACCTTACACCTTGGTCCTTCCAGAGCTTCAGTCTTCTTCTCTTCCGGCCTGGAATGTGGGTGGGCCCTTATCATCTGTACAAGAAAATGGCAACCGTCCCAACCTATACACTGTAGCTAGCCTTTGCAGTAAGTACAAAGAGCAATTCCCTCTGGGGTGTGACTTTTAAATGGACACTAATGGATAATAAATACAATAAATGTATAAAAATAGCAATTTAATGAATACAATTTAAAAACATAGTGTATAGATCTGATAACCAACTTGTGGAGAATTGCCGTGACAGTGGATACACTAAGAAATTATGTACAGGCCACTAGCGCGTTTCGGCATTTCCTTCATCAGAGGTAGCCTGAAAAAGCCATGTGCAGCATTTTCTGAAACAGCAAATGTATAATAAATATACAAATAGTACCAAAACATCTACATATTGTATGTACATATGCGCATCATATAAAGCGAAAAAGCGTATATGAATATGTCCACTAACCCTTAAATGCTTTAAAATGGAGACATATCAGAGCAAAAACATATAAAAATTAGTTGATAGAAGGTCAGGTGCCTGCTCGCAGCAGACGGACCACTATCGTGCAACAGAGTCCTGGGCGCATCAACCCAGTGCCTACAAGATTTCCATGTATGCGGCCAGCAGAGGTGATGCCGGACTGCCAAAGGACCAGAGATCTGTATAGACAATATATAGAGAAATGTTTACATACAAATTATTATGTACAGTATCACAAAAGTGAGTACACCCCTCACATTTTTGTAAATATTTTATTATATCTTTTCATATGACAGCACTGAAGAAATTACACTTTGCTACAATGTAATGAGTGTACAGCTTGTATAACAGTGTAAATTTGCTGTCCCCTCAAAATAACTCAACACACAGCCATTAATGTCTAAACTGCTGGCAACAAAAGTGAGTACACCCTAAGTGAAAATGTTCAAATTGGGCCCAATTAGCCATTTTCCCTGCCCGGTGTCATGTGACTCCTTAGTGTTACAAGGTTTCAGGTGTAAATGGGGAGCAGGCGTGTTAAATTTGGTGTTATCGCTCTTACTCTCTCATACTGCTCACTGGAAGTTCAACATGGCACCTCATGGCAAAGAACTCTGAGGATCTGAAAAAAAAATTGTTCCTCTACATAAAGATGGCCTAGGCTTTAAGTAGCTTGCCAAGACCCTGAAACTGAGCTGCAGCATGGTGACCAAGACCATACAGCGGTTGAACAGGACAGGTTCCACTCAGAACAGGCCTCGCCATGGTCGACGAAAGAAATTGCATGCACGTGCTCAGCGTCATATTCAGAGGTTGTCTTTGGGAAATAGATGTATGAGTGCTACCAGCAGTGCTGCAGAGGTTTAAGGGGTGGGGGGTCAGCCTGTCAGTGCTCAGACCATACGCTCCACACTACATGAAATTGGTCTGCATGGCTGTCGTCCCAGAAGCATTATATTTGACCGTTGGGCGCCCCAGCCCTATGTCCATCACGTTCACCTATTTAAACAGGCACACTGTTGGTGTGCACTTAGGCCATTAGAAGGAGCTGTTGTGCTCCGAGTGCGTAGCCCTGTTTACCTTCCCGTGTCACGGGTCACGTCCGCAGTGCGGTCCTTGGACTACAGCCCCGGACCTCCACATACCCCTGGATCGGACCACCACCAGCGGATGACAGCCTACCTGACATTTCCACAAATGGACATGCACATTTGACAACGCTTCCTGTAAGTTTTTTTTCTCATGTGTGTAATAAAACATCTTTTAATACTACACTTAGGTGCGCCTCCCTCCCTTCCAGCGAGTTACCTCTTCCTTTGTTGTCCCCGAAGGAAGCCTCTTCTAAAGATGATGCACAAGAAAGCCCGCAAACAGTTTGCTGAAAACAAGCAGACTAACGACATGGATTACTGGAATCATGTCCTGTGGTCTCATGAGACCAAGATACATTTATTTGGTTCAGATGATGTCAAGCGTGTGTGGTGGCAACCAGGTGAGGAGTACAAAGGCAAGTGTGTCTTGCCTACAGTCAAGCATGGTGATGGGAGTGTCATGGTCTGGGGCTGCATGAGTGTTGCCGGCACTGGGGAGCTATAGTTCATTGAGGGAACCATGAATGCCAACATGTACTGTGACATACTGAAGCAGAGCATGATCCCTTCGGAGACTGGGCTGCAGGGCAGTATTCCAACATAACGGCCCCAGACACACCTCCGAAATGACCACTGCCTTGCTAAAGAAGCTGAGGGTAAAGGTGATGGACTGGCCAAGCATGTCTCTAGACCTAAACCCTATTAAGCCTCTGTGGGGCATCCTCAAATGAAAGGTGGAGGAGCACAAGGTCTCTAACATCCACCAGTTCCGTGATGTCATCATGGAGGAATGGAAGAGGACCCCAGTGGCAACCTGTGAAGCTCTGGTGAATTCCATGCCAAAGAGGGTTAAGGCAGTGCTGGAAAATAATGGTGGCCACACAAAATATTGACACTTTGGGCCCAATTTGGACATTTTCACGAAGGGGTGTACTCACTTTTGTTGCCAGAGGTTTAGACATTAATGGCTGTGTGTTGAGTTATTTGAGGAGACAGCAAATTTGCACTGTTATACAAGCTGCACACTCACTACTTTACATTGTAGCAAAGTGTAATTTCTTCAGTGTTGTTAGTAAGGTTGAAAAAAGACACAAGTCCATCAAGTTTATGTCAGTATTACATTGTATATCCCTCAATGTTGTCGTCCCTTAGGTGCCCATCTAATAGTTTTTTGTAATGATCTATGCTCCCAGCTGAAACCACTGTTTGTGGAAGATAATTCCATATCCTCACTGCTCTTACCGTAAAGAACTCTCTATGCAGTTTAAGGTTAAACCACTTTTCTGGACTCCGACTGTTTCCTTGTTACACTACTTACCTCAGGTTTAGGTTCTTTATTTGGCCTACCACTGCTGCCCCCAATATTACCCTCTGAACTATGTTCCATTCTGGCTATTTCTAAGTCTGGACCCTCCCCCTGTTGCCTAGTTTAAAAGCCCCTCTAACTTGTCGGCCATCCTCATCCCCTGCCAGTCTGTACCTTCCCCATTTAGGTGCAGTCCGTCCTTTCTAAGGAGCTCAATTAATCGAGAAGTCGGCCCAGTTCTCCAGGAACCCAAAAACCTCCTTTCTACACCAGCTCCTCAGCCACTTGTTAACTTCCCTGATCTCCCGCTGACTCTCTGGTGTGGCTTTAGGTACCGGTAATATTTCAGAGAATACTACCTTGGAGGTTCTAATCCTCAATTTTGCTCCTAGGTCCCTAAAATCTTTTTTTTTTACGACACTTCACCTTCTTCTAACTTTGTCATTGGTGCCAACATGTACCATGACAGCGGGGTCTTCCCCAGCCCCTCCCAGTAATATGTCCACCAGATCCATGATGTGCCGAACCTGAGTGCCTGGTAAACAACATACAGTTTGGCGCTGCAGGCCTTTGTGACAGATTACCCTCTCTGTGTTTCTAAGTATTGAGTCCCCTACCACCACAATCTGTCACATGAAAAGATTGATACAATATTTACAAAAATGTGAAGGGTGTACTCACTTTTGTGAGATTCTGTATATGTCTAGCTCAGAATATATCGAGCCTACAGACATAAGGTGCAAGAGAAGCCTAAAGATGCACATGGCAAAAAACCTGCATAAATATATATAGGTATATGGCAAACCACGTACCTAATGTTATTGAGTAGTCTTACAGACTTCTAGATGGATAGGAATGGAACAAACTTATGGAGGGATCATGCTGGGAACAAGCGCATTAAAGTGGGACCCTAGAAATCACAGAGCTTCAGCCAGTTGTTATCTAGCTGTGTGTAAAAACAAAAAAAGGGCAGGCATCATATATAACCCACTGAATCCGTGGGAGCCCAAGGGGGAAAAGAGAGGACAAGCGAGGAAAGGAAGAGGGGAAGGAAAAAGGGGGGAAAACAGAGAACGGGGGGAGAAGAAGGGGGGAGAGGATAGAGAGGGGAAAGGAAAAGAAAGGACTGAGAAGCTTGGGCAATGAGACATGCAGCTGCACGTCTTGCTAAGAAAGAGAATTATCTGTGTGCAGAATTCCAAACAAATACAGTGTGTCCCTCAATCAGGCTCACCAGTCTCTGAATGAGAGTGGTATGGAGCTGGACACTATAAAGATATAATGGTCCAATGTGAGTCCGGGCACCCAGATGGGTGCAATTAGGCAATCGCTCACGGCACCCACACAGGTGGACCAACGCAAGGAGCACGCAAGGAAAACATGGACACAAAAACGAGGCCTAAGGGAAACCAAGCCTCCTTGTGGCTCATACAGAGAGCAGATGCATCACTCGGCACCACCGGCCCTGTGTGACAAGGACATATCGAGGAAGCAAATAGGCATGGTGAACAGTACACAGCGGGCTGGACCACCACTCTGAAGGAGTTCAGGTGACTCAGGTGCGCCTCGCAGCCCACTGGGCATGAAGTGCCTCCAAAGAACCCCCAAATGAGAAAACCCAAATAAAGTAAATGCGTATGCACTGCCCCAAAAAGGGGAGAGATGGAGGATAACAGCGTGGGGTAAGAACAAATTATATGCTTAGTCACAACATGATGCGCATATGTTTACAAAATACTGAAAAATACATAGAATGTCAGATGTTAAATAAACACATAGATTACCACGTTTTAAAAGCGTCTGTCATATCTGCAGACCATACGGTATGCCGACATGATAACATATGAATAACTAGACTCCTTAGAACAAAAGAAAAAAAGAAA
Organism: Glandirana rugosa; assembly: GCA_018402905.1. NCBI lineage: Eukaryota > Metazoa > Chordata > Amphibia > Anura > Ranidae > Glandirana > Glandirana rugosa. The sequence continues at coordinate 146,528 of BLSH010134866.1, forward strand.
AAACAGGGAGCAAACCAAGGAAAAGGGAAGGAGAAAGGAAGAAAATGTGACTATGAATAAATGATGATATGGATGTCCATAGAAGGGCTCAAATATAGAATAGGAGCCTCCCCAATGTGTGTATTAACTGTCTTATTTCTCACAACCGCCTGACACAAAGCCCTCCATAAAGGTTTGTAGGAGACATGTTTGTTTAAACCTGGAATTGTGGTAGCCTTACATTTGTGAATCCAGCGTAATTCACTTTGCAATAGGATCTTATTCCAGTCCCCGCCATGGGGGCTTGGATGGACTCTATCAAGGTTTAGAAAGCAAACTTTTGGAAAAATACCCCCATGTAAAGACGCCACATGTCAGCCCAAGGGTAACTCTGTATTTGCTGTCTTCATACTGATAATATGACGATATGCCCGCTGTCAGAACTCCTGCACCATCTTCCCAACATAAAAGCAGTTACAATCACATAGTAACATGTATACAACCCCTCTGGTTTTGCAATTAGTGTAATGTTTAGCTTTAAATTTAATACCATTGGGCAGTACAGGAGCTTGGGCAGTGTGCAGATATTTTCAGTAATTACAGCTACCACAAGTAAAGGTGCCAGAATATTTGCAGGGATCTTTTTGCAACTCCTGTTGTAATCACTGTGTACCAAATGGTCACAAAGTGATTTGGCACATTTAAAAGTAATGACCGGTTGGGTAGATACGAAGGGTCTAACAGTTGGACCAATGATAAGAAGATGCCAATGCCTTTTGGTGATATCCAATATTTTAACGTGCTGGTTAGAATTTTTTTTAATGAGCCTTGTAACATTGGTTTGAGATTTGTCAGTTTTTTGTAGTGGATAAGTTGCTGTCTCGGTTTTGAGATGGCATGTTTGTAGGCCTTCTTGAGACATGTCTTAGTGTATCCCCTAAGGAGCAAACGGCTCCTAAGTTGATCAGTCTCCATATGAAAGGCGTGCTTGTCGGAGCAATTGTGTCTAATGCGTAGGTATTGAGAGTAGGGTATGGATTTAATTAGGGATTGAGGATGTGAACTAGAAGCATGAAAATGCTTTTGCAGGCAGTTGGCCTCCGATAGAAGCTAATTCTCAAATGTCCATTGTCATCCATGGAAATGCTGATATCCAGGAATGGAATGGTATGGGGATTGTAAGTCATAGTGAAACTCCAATTCATGGAGTTTTGGTTTAACTTGGTCAGAAAAGTTTGAAGTCCAGTGGGCCATCCTATACAGCAAAAACATTGTCACTATAGTTATACCATATTAAAACATGGTCGCCGTATACTGACATGTCTTTGGGTCAAAAAGAGTTTGCTTCCACTACCCCAGGTACAGGTTTGCATACAATGGGGCACAGCATGTGATACAACGTATAAGATATGATTGTGCCTGGGTTGATGCGCCCCCGACTCATTCTGACTCATTTTTTAATATATTTTTGCTCTGATATGTCTCCATTGTTAAGCATTTAAGGGTTAGTGGACATATTTATATACACTTTTTCGCTTTATCTGATGCCCATATGTACATATGTAGATGCTTTTGTACTATTTGTATATTTATTATACATTTTTTGTTTCAGAAAATGCTGCACATGGCTTTTTCAGGCAACCACTGATGAAGGAAATCCTGAAACGCGTTAGTGGCCTGTACATCATTTCATTGTACATCCATTGTTATGGCAGGTCTCCACAAGTTTGTTACCAGATCTATACACTATGATTTTAAATTGTATTAATAGAATTGTTATTTTTATACATTTATTTTATTAATGATTAGTGTTGAGCGAACCCAGACTGTAAAGTTCGGGTCCGTACCAAACTTTGGGGTGTCCGGGACCCGGACCCGAAGCCGGACTTTTCACAAAAAGTCCGGGTTCGAGTCCGGGGTTCTGTTAATTTTACCAAAAGTTATGAAAATTGCTGTAAAAAAGTCCAGGAAAGTCCTAGAGGTCTGCAAAAGGAAGGAAAATGGGGTAAGGGTGGGACAAGTGCCCTACAAAGAAATGGGGACAGGGAAATAACTAAAAGCATTTAAAAAAAAATAAAAACATAAAAAAAGCAAAAATGGAGGTGGATGTGGACCATCTTCAAACTGGGTCTGAAAAGTATTAATTAACGGTAGAAGCCATATAACTGTTCTAAAATCATCTTCAAACTGTGTCAAAAAAGTACAAATAAGCCGGGAGAACCCATATTACTGTTCTGCAAACATCTGGAAACTGTGTGTGTCACTTTAAATAAAACCGGGACTAACAGAACTACTGTTCTGCAAACATCTGGAAAATGTGTGTGTCACTTTAAATAAATCCGGGACTAACTGAACTACTGTTCTGCAAACATCTGGAAACTGTGTGTGTCACTTTAAATAAAACCGGGACTAACTGAACTACTGTTCTGCAAACATCTGGAAACTGTGTGTAACACTTTAACAAAAACCAGGGCGAACCCATATCACTGTTCTGCAAACATCTGGAAACTGTGTGACACTTTAACAAAAACCAGGGCAAACCCATATCACTGTTCTGCAAACATCTGGGAACTGTGTGTGACACTTTAACTAAAATCCGGGACAAACTGTTCTGGAAACATCTGGAAACTGTGTGTGAAACTACAGCATAGAGAAGAACAGGGATATGGTTTCGCTCTGCTATAGTTTCACACACAGTTTCCAGATGTTTGCAGAACAGTGATATGGGTTTGCCCCGGTTTTTGTTAAAGTGTCACACACAGTTTCCAGATGTTTGCAGAACAGTGATATGGGTTCGCCTGGTTTTTGTTAAAGTGTTACACACAGTTTCCAGATGTTTGCAAAATGTTTGATGTTTTTTAAAAATGCTTTTAGTTATTTCCCTGTCCCCATTTCTTTGTAGGGCACTTGTCCCACCCTTACCCCCATTTCCTTCCTTTTGCAGACCTCTAGGACTTTCCAGGACTTTTTTACAGCCATTTTTGTGCCTAAAAGTTCGGGTCCCCATTGATTTCAATGGGGTTCCGGGTCCGGGGCAAAGTTCGGGTTCTGTCCGGACCCGAACCCGGACTTTGTCCCGAAGTTCGGCCAAACCAGCAGAACCCGGACTTCCAGAAGTTCGCTCAACTCTATTAATGATCCATTAGTGTCCGTTTAAAAGTCCCACCCCAGAAGGAATTGCTTTTCTTAGTTACACCCAGGGATGATGGCACGTGTATCTAGCTAGCCAAAATTCTTTTTTCTTGTTTCACTATTCAGGTAGCAAAGACCTATCCCTCGCTTATTTTGGCTAACAGGATTATATTCATTAATATTTTTTCTTTTGTATACGTTGCGTCCTTACATCTGTATTTACAGGACTCCGGTTCTCTTTTTCATGACCTTTTTTCTTTGTTATCTTCTGCTGCACACACTGATTATGTGGTTAAGCACTTTTTCACTTTATTTAGTCAATTTGCTATTTTTGTTCACTATAACCAAATACACAGGAAAAGACTGGGAGGCCTTAATGACTGGGGTCTATAATGACTTCGGCCACAACAAACAAAAAATTCTGATTTGTTTAATTTATTTTTCAGGCTTAAAATGACCCTCAAGAAAAGGGTATCCTTCTATTGGCACATTCAATTCTTCAATAATTACATGAAGGATAGTATTAACCCTTTTGGGCTTCACGTCCAGCTCTTTCCAACATTGGACAACTTGAGTGCCAAATTCAAGGGGGAATGGGAAGCAGCACTAACTAAATGTTCCAAAAGTCTTATGACTCTACTAGTTGACGAGTACAATTCTCATATTAAGGTCCTAGACAAAGAAATAGAGGACATTTATTCCAAACTTACTCCACTACAAGATCATTCCAATTTCAAAACAAAAATTGAAGGATCATATTGAACAATTCACAAAAGGGATAATAATAAATTAAGGAAAAAAATGAAGCCGTGATAAAACTGTTTTTTCAGGAAAACAAAGCCTATTAAATGGCAAAACCCCTATAGACAACTTAGAAATAAACCTACTAAAGTTCTGCCTGATGATTTACAATCTAATTCCTCGCACTCTTCGTCTAACTTTTCTTTATTTTCACAGGGATCTACACCACGTAGACAATCACGAAAAAAACAACATCCATCTGTGACGGTACACACGGAAAGACACAATAAATCTACCTTGGAACCCACTGGCAATGTGGTGTCACTTCCTCTCAACCTTCCATTTCTTCCACTTCACTATGCTCGGCAGTCTCCACCTCACTCACTGCACAGGATGTTTTTTTTAGTCCTACCTCCTCAGGTTACTCTCTGTCAGAAACAGAAAAATCAGTTCTATCTAGAGGACTCAGCTTCTGCCCAGATAGCAACCTGAACAGATTCAACGTCCTTAAAGTGGTTGTGAACTCGCGACAACCACTTTAATCTACAGGTAAGCATATGATAAGGCTTACCTGTAGGTGCCCTGCATATCTCCTAAACCTGCACGGTTCAGGAGATATGCAGTGTACTAGATGTGCCGACATTTCGGCACATGCGCAGCGAAGAAACGGCCTCTGTGCCATTTCTTCACTGTCATTGTGCCATGACTGGAGGCTCCCACGCGGGAGTGACATCAGGTGACTCTGGCCAGTCACAGAGCCGGAGTCGCGGTCCCAGAAGGAAGAGGGGCAGAAGATGGACGCTGCCTGCACAGGGGACATCGCTGGACGTCGCAGGCTTCTTTTGCAGGTAAGTGACACATAATGGGCTATTATGCAATGCATAGTAGCCCATTATGTTTCTACTTTGCAGGGGAATATAGAGGAAGTAAACCCCATCAGGGTTTGCTTCCTCTTTAAAGATATCCAACTTTTTGCCAGAAAACTCACATTGAAAACTATGTATTCCAAGAATAGTTAGACTTTAGGTGACAGCAATCAATTTCCAGATTAAGAGGCCATTGAAGTCCTCATCTACCTAGTAGAAGAAAAGGAGTCGGTCAATCTGATTGATCGTATCGATCACAAACATCTACTAGCGGCACAACTAGACTCACCTCTGCCTACCACAGTTAATACCAACATCAAGAACTTCCGGTTCCGGCGCCTAATGGGAAGGAGGTGAGCAGAGACAGCTCCCACCACCAGCTCCCCTAAATCTGCCTTAAACACCGGCTACACCTCGAATCACACCACCCTACCCATTTGCCAGACCGGGGAGACCCACATGGATCGCTTTGTAGAGCGATCATATGCCCGGGCACTCACCGCCACGATTCCGGGAACGGGAGACAAGGCCGCGTCCACAGCTAATATGGCGGCTGGTCCAAGGATCACGATCGTTCCACAGGCTCCGAACGAACTTTCCCCGAACAAACTTTCTTCGGTGCCCACTCCCTTGAATGCAGATCCAGCCGCTCCTGCCAGTATAGCTCAGGCGGTGGTGGCCCTCCTCACCCCTACTCTGACAGCTACGGTAGATGCAGCAGGGAGTGATTGGACTCCCTGAGTCGATACCCAATCCACAACTCCAAACGATCTGCTCTAAAATAATACTAGAGCATCTAGGTCTGCGAACACCATGCACAGTGGAGCGAGCACACCGCATAGGACGTTTCGTGGATAACCGCGCCAAGCCTAGCCACGTTATAGTTAAGTACCTTAACTACGCATAACTACGCATTAACAGATTCCAAATGCAAATAGCACACTTGAAATTAACTCTGAACCTTTTATCTGCTCCTTGTAAATGAGATAATGAGGGAATAACACACACCTGGCCATGGAACAGCTGAGCAGCCAATTGTCCCATTACTTTTGGTCCCTTAAAAAGTGGAAGGCACATATACAAACCGTTGTAATACCTACACCGTTCACCTGATTTGGATGTAAATACCCTCAAATTAAAGCTGAAAGTCTGCAGTTAAAGCACATCTTGTTTGTTTCATTTCACATCCATTGTGGTGCTATATAGAGCCAAAAAGATTAGAATAGTGTCGGTGTCCCAGTATTTATGGACCTGACTGTATGTAGATGCTTTTGCACTATTTGTATATTTATTATTCATTTGTAGTGTTGAGCGAACCCGGACTGTAACGTTCGGGTCCGTACCGAACTTTAGGGTGTCCGTGGCACGGACCCGGACCCGGACATTTCAAAAATCGTTCGGGTTCGGTCCGGGGTTCTGCTATTTTACTCCACGTGTTGAGAAGCTGCAGGGCAGCCAATCAACAAGCGTTTCACTGGTTTGCCCTTAGAAGCCATCACAGCCATGCCTACTAATGGCATGGCTGTGATTGGCCGGTGCATCATGTGACCCAGGCTCTTTATAAGCTGGAGTCACAGTGCTGCAGTCACATGCTCCTTGGGTTAGTGTAGGGAGAGGTAGCTGACTGCGTGAGGGACAGATTTGAGACATTTTAAGACCTGATCCTGCATCCTGAGATAGATTACTTTACTACTGCTGTCTGTGCTGTTGCTCTGAGGACAGATAGCAGAAATTAGAGATTTCACATAC
>BLSH010134866.1:170075-187237 GCA_018402905.1 Glandirana rugosa
TGTACGTATAGTAATATAGTGAAAATTGAGAGAAATTATAAAAGGACGAATTTAATTCAGAATGGAAGGAATAGAACAAGACTATTTTTGAGACAACAACCCCCTGTTTACTAGAGGAAACTTTCAAAGGAGAAGGGGACATCGGGGGAGAAGGAAACGGAAAGACTTCAGATGGACCCAAGGGGGGACCCCGGACTGGGACCATTACACACTACTGATGGAAAAGGAAAATGACACTAGGGTATGAAGTGTATGACATCGAAGATACTAGTTTACCCGTCGGTATCACGAGTAGGGTATAAAGGAGAGACTGTACACACCAAAACCTTTAGTCATAGATGACACGGGAGAGAGTTCACTCATATGGCACAGAATACTTGATATGTTGTCAGAGAGGAAATATGGGATGAGCACTATGGCTGCCCATTTGATCATAGAAGCTACAGTATGTGAAGTATGGGATCACAGTAAAAGGAAAAGGTAGTCATCACACATTACCAGGGTCAGGCCCCAGGGGGGAACCCAGGTAGACTTCAGAAAGGCAAAGGAAGAGGGGGCTACAGGGGAAGAGGAAACTTTCAAAGGAGATCATTTGTCCCCCAACAACAGAGTTTTTATCAGAACAAGATAAGGAAGGTAAGACTTAATTTAAGCAGGAAAATATTAAAGAGAGTTAAAAGTGATATAATGATATGCATGTGTTGTGTACAAATGGGAAACATGCAAGTGATTTTAGATAATTGTGTATGTTTGTTTGTGAACGCTGAAACTTATAGTACTACTAGGTCATGAGTGCCCAGTGCAGCTGTGACCCCCTCCCAAAGAATGTCCTGGATGAGGCTTTAGTAGCAAGCACACAATGATATGACTGCATGTATATCATAACAAAATGTGCTGAGCGAACGAATCTAGTGATAAACAATGGGATCGCAATTATTTTGAATCTGTTTTCCAAACATGGTAAACGCATACATAGGAAAGTGCACAAAGTATAGAATTAAATGAAATATCCTTTGATAGCGGAAATAGTATATTTAAAATAAAAAAAATGTCCTCCTTTAAGGAAATATACCTGTGGATATATATTAGAATCAGGGTGTGATACTGAGATTATCACTGGAGTATTAATTTCTGATATGTGAGAGTAATTAATAAAAATGTAAATATAACAAACCCATCACATCCAGTCCACCCATCCATGTTAGGATGGATGCCACCTGCAGCCAGCTGTTTTATAGTTTTGATGTGGCCGAGGGTTTTCTGTTCTGTCATATACAGATTGTTGGTAACAGTATATGATAGGACAATGGTGAATGATCACTGGAGATGTCTATGTATGTTATGTATCGTTTTGATTAATGATTGTAATGAAGTGTGATACTTTAAAATACAACACTAATGATTGTTTTATAAGTTTTTTGTTAATACAGAAGTTTTCAAGATCTGTATGGGAAGAGGTTGAAATAGAAAAATCAATGGATTTGGTGATGTATAATCTTTGTGCAAAATGTTATGAACATACTATAAAGGTTATGGTGAATTATTATTGGTAATTTTTGATGGACGTCCTTTAATGAAAATCCACGTGGTGATTAATTAATGAGCTCATTTAATATGAATAGAAAAGAGTGCACTCGTATTAAACAACATGGCCATATGTTTTGTGTTTTGTGATTTATATGTGTTTATTGCTAACCATTTGTTTTTTTCTACGAGGAAAATGTAATGACTGTGCACTAAGATCTTTCATTTTGTTTAGTTTCTAGATAGTGCAGAAAAGAGTGAAGCATCAATCCACCTGTCTGATGTGGTTTGATGTCCGAGAACTAAAGATGAAGATTACAGCACACATTGACAGATTGCATCACCACACTTGTTAACATTTAGTTTATTTATGTAAACATGAATATCAAAACCACAAAGAAGGGTGGGATTGTAGTGCAATCCACCAAGGTCCCAATAATTTCCTTCCTAACACTGATTGTGACACCCACTTCCCCCCTCCAGGTAGGACAGAGTAAGGGCAGGAAAATTCTTTTGATGTTGGCCCCATTTTCCTGCACCCCCTACAAGGCCACTCTTAAGACCTGGGCAAAACCTGTGTACCATAAACAGTATCCTTTAAGCAAAATAAAAGGAGTAAGGTATTGCCCCAGTGGTAGCTACAGATTTGTACAGGATCTGTGAGCCATAGATTAACTTGTGGTCCCCATTGCCCCAATAGTGCCAGATGTGCCATCACTCCTGTCCTCCATTCCATCCAATGCAGAGTGTTTTACAGTGATTAATCTGGTAAATGTTTTTTCCATCCTTATGGATAAGGAGACACGGCCAATCTTTGCCTTGTGTTTAAAGAATTGCCAATTTATCTCATAGAATGCCCCAGGGCCATGTGGACTCACTTGTAGTCTATTTGATTGTGCTCCAGGCCACACTGAGGTCCTGGACTTCTCGTCATGGTTCGGTCCTACTACAAATCAGGCAGCCGGACAGGAGGACAGTGTGTATCTCATAAACTGTTGTTTACCTTGGTTTTGTCCTCACAAAAGGAGAAAGGAAAGTCGGTTACAAGAGAGCTGCGGCTCTCGTGGGTCTGCCCCGCCCACTGACCAAGAAGGACATGCTTACCTTCCTTGGCATAATTGGTTACTGCCGCCAATGAATACCTGACTGTTCCTACTATGACAACCTCCTGAGACATGCCACAGGTTCTGATATGCCAGATTGTATAAAAAGGAATTGTGTAATGTTTTTGTGTATTTGAAAAATGCTATGGTAACGGCCCCTAGTCTAGGCCTGCCTGATTCCAGGGACAACTGTAAAACGATGGCGGGAGTCCTAGCTCAGGAACATGGAGGCCAGCTCCGCCCTGTTGTTTTTTCCACAAAGATGGTTCCAGTACAGGTTCAAGGCATGCCTGCGTGTCTCAGAGCTTTAGCATCCTGTGTGATGGTGGTGGAAATGGCTACATCATTCACTCTGGGACAGGATACCACTTTACAGGCCCAACATATGTTGGCCCCAAGGCTTAGTGGTTATAAGGTTATACTGCTCTCCAACCCTAAGCTAAAGATAAAATATGCTTCTCCTACCTCATGCCCAGCCCCAATCCTCAATGTTTAAAAGGAGAACAGGATGAGATTGTTCCACAACATGATTGTTTGGATCTCATCCATCAGGACACGTCCCCAAGATAGAACATGTCTTCTGTGGCCCTTCCAGACGCACAGAGTGTGTTTGTGGATGGCTCTTGTTCAAGGCCCAACGGCAACACATATCATGCAGGCTATGCTGTTTTACAATTACCAGACAAAATTCCAGAGGCAAAATCAATTCTTTACCAGTCAGCCCAGGCTGCAGAACTGATAGCCCTCACAAGAGCTTGCCAGCTCTTTGAAGGACAAGATGTGCATATTTTAAAGAAATAATAAAAGCTATACAGATACAAAGGCCCATTGCCATTTTATATTACAGGGCACACACAGGTCAGCAAACTGATATAGCCAAAGGAAATTCCCTAGCAGATAGCGCATTGAAGGAAGCCGCATCCACTCAAAATGCAACCACCCAAGTGCCTTTGCTCATGTCAGAAATGCTATTTTAAACCAGATATTGCAAGATTTGCAGACATATGCCACGGACATAGATTGGAGCAACGCAGGTGTGTAGATGGGCCCTAATTCTGGACTTATCTACCAAGAGGGGAGACCCTGCATTTCAGGCCTCCCTCCCTTGTCAAGGGCATATGTCTCCAGATGCATCATATGTATCAAGAAAAAGGCAAAACATGAACACCTTATATACCCAACAACACTGTTCACTCACCTACAGATAGACTTTACACATATGCCAAAGGTGGGCAAGAGACAGGAGTACCTTTTGGTGATCGTGGATATGTTTTCACGATGAGGTCTTTGTAACCACAGGAGAAGATGTCAAAGCAGTTGTAAAAAATTCTTACACAGGAGATTATTCCCAGGTAGGGATGTCTGCTCTAGATTAACTCAGACAATGGCCCTGCGTTTATGGCCAAGGTCTGCCAAGACCTGGTAAGGACTCCTAGAATTGACTGTAAGTTTCACATACCACATCACCCCCAAAGTTTAAGTATAGTGAAATAGAATGGTAGAAAGAGGGGACCTAGATCTAATCCAGGAGGAATACATGAGAAAACGTATTGAAACTTTGGACAAAGTTGAAAGAAACGTTGCTCGCACCTCTCCTTGTTCTTCACAGGTACCAACGCACCCTTTCCAGGTCGGGGACCAGGTCGTGATCCTGAGAGCGCCCAAGGGATGAAAGCCGCAGGAACCCCCTTTTGGACCAGCCACAAGAGTGGTGGCCATCACCAGGACAGCTATCCTTACAGAGGAATCCCCTAACCGGATCCATGCTAGTCGTGTGAAAAGGGTGAACCAAGCACCCAAGAAGCAAGATAAAGACAAGAGAGTGAAACAGGTGGAAAAGTCTCTGAAAAAGATGACCTCGCTTATCTCACCACAGACTTTTGGGGAGGCCTTGTGCCTTCTAATGGTGCTCCTCCTCTTCATCTTCCTTCCGGTTTGGATAGTAACTGACTGTATATATCACCCTGAGGACTTAGGCCTCATAAGGCCAATATCTGGAGGAAGCCCTAAGACTGTCGTTGTAATGGACAATGCTACAATTGAGAGATGCTGATGATGAGCCCTCAGATGTGTTCCATGGAAAAATACTTTTGCGAAAATTTAAGTACTCTTATGCACAAAAGTTTGACAAATGCCCAACGTTATTGCCCAACATAGAAAGGAAGTAGATAAACTACAGCAAGCAGCTAGAGACGTCACCAAGAACTGGAACCCCTTTATTGAAGGAGGTTTTGGTTTCGGAGGATTCTTTTTCTGGTTCATAATGATTTTCATCCTCGCCCTGATACTTTACTTATGCTTTAAATGCTGTATGTGTGTAATGGAGAAGGCTAGCAGATCCAAAGATGTATTGCCTTATGTAATGTACATGGAAAATTATGAGATAGCCAAAAAGAAATCATGTCTATGATGTAAGAGGGGAAGTGAAATAATATGAAGTAATTTTCTATACCTGTTCAGTTCCATTTTGTTTTACAGCAGTCATTTTAAACTAGTTAAAAGTTTTGTATAGAAGTTCTCACACACATTCCTCACCAGATAAGCAAGTTTGAGCAAAACATGTTATTTCCCCAAAATGACGCTTATTTATCTGCTAGCCAAGGTCCATTCTCGTCATGTATTTTGACTATCATTCCTGTTATGGTCTTCATTGCATTTGTTATGAGAAATGTTTCATCTTATGTATTTCTGATTAGCAGAAATAAACTATATAAACAGAGAAAATAAAAGCACTTATCAGATCTTTTCTGAACACCACCACTGCCTGTCTTGTGTTCTGTTCAACCGAATCGATCTCCGAGCTCGCTGAGACGAGGACCAACCCGGGCAGGGCTATCAGTCTATCTGACCTATGAAAAGGGTACCCCGACACAAACGTCCATCTCCTCAGAGCCCAATCCCTCCGGTGTGGAAGAAAGCGCAATCTAAGAGATCGAAGGGTTCACTCCCCCCTTGATATCCAGTAGTAACTCATGAGGTTCGGTTTCTTGATTGTCCTAACCCGATTTCGGGCGAGGATTCCACCCTCTCATGTTGTGGAACTGATTTTTGATTTGCAACTGACCTTTGACTTTGCATTATAGTTAGGTTTTGCTGTGCTCTTTCATGTGGGGGCTCCCCCCCCCGGCGCTGGGCGGGAGGTCATTTCTGGGTTGTCTGTGGTCCTTGGCCCCGGCCCTGGCCCACCTGATCCCCCTGCATATGCGGGGTGGTCTCTGTGGGATGGGGTCGGTTCCAGGGGTTAACCACGGTTTCCTGTACGGATCCATTAGGGCTCCAACAGTTAAGGGATTTTGAATTTCATATCACTCTTTTGGTTTATTTGCTGTTAGTGTGCTAGTTTTACTTACGTTTTATCATTGCCCTCAAAGCCCTGGGGGGCTATTTTGGATCTCTTTGTCTTTTGGCGGGAGGCTCCCTGGGGTTGGGGAATCTAAGGGGGGGCCCCCTTTTTCCCCGTTCTCCGGCCCCTGGACCCCTCCCTCAGTCGGGGGGATATCGCTGCCCTAGAAGGATTCTGTAATAAGCACTTAAGGGGCTAGACCAGCTTTTTCTTTTGCAATGGGCTGTCTTAGGGGAGGTGCAGTGGGCATGCTTCTCCCTCTGCTCCTGGGCACCACTATATGGTTCACCCAGGATCAGATGTGGTTCTGCCGGTAAGGCAGATGTTTTCAGGAAGTTATCGAGGCATGGGGCTAAATTTTCGGCCCCCATCCCCCGAACTTGGAGAGGGGTGACGTCGCCCGTCCGTCCCCTCCCTCTTTCGTTGTTTCTAATATTTGTCTCCTTTTTCTTTTTTTCTTTCTTCCTCTCTCCTGTGCCCTATTTTCTCTTCCAGGTTCCAGGGAAGCAGCCGTCAGATGATTATAAGCAGTTTCAAGGCACTCACCCCATAGGCTGGGAAGTCCTCCCTCCATCCACTACAGGGACGGATGAGCCAGCCCACAGAAATGCATATATCCCCTCTAAACCACTATGACACCTTCTCCTGATCCCACAGTTATGTTGAAAATAGCGTCACATAATACCCAAGGCCTAAATTCCCCATTAAAACGCAGAAAATATTTTCAGGCCGCCCACTCGCAGCATCTGGAGGTCCTTCTCCTGCAGGAAACCCACTCCCCCAATCATTTAAACCCAAAATTTATACATGCAAAATTTCCTAAATGTTTCCTAGAAAATGCCCCAGATAAAACGAGAAGAGTGGGAATTTTCTTCTCCAAGGGAATGAGATTTCAAACTTGGCAGGTAATCAGACATCCGGAGGGTAGATTTCTCCTCTTAGTTCGGGAACTCAAGGGCCACCTTTTCACGTTTGTTTCATACTATACCCCTAACCAGGGTCAGGTCCAATTTTTTTTCCGCTCCATGTTGAGCTCCCTGTCCCCCCACTTCGAGGGGACTGTGATCCTTGGGGGGGATTCTAACACTGCTTTAGACCACATGCTGGACAAATCAGGAGCGATTTGTGCGCGCTACTTGCAGCCCCCCAAACAGAGCCTGAGGATCGCTAAGCTTCTGTTCTCTTTAGGGCTAGTGGATGTATGGAGGGAATGTAACCCAAAAACGAGAGATTACATCCATTATTCAGCTCCTCATAAATCCTTTGCTAGAATTGATCATGTTTTTATGGGTGCGCCCTCAATACCCTTAGTGTCCAAATCTTTCATTAGGGACTCTCCCTTATCCGACCACTCGTTGGTAGTAGTATACTTCCACCTACAGGTAAGGGATGGGCAAAGACCCCATTGGCGTCTTAAGGAATCTTACTTCAATAGAGTTGAGCAGACACCTGGATGTTCGGGTTCACCGGGTTTGGCCGAACTTCGCGAAAAAGTTTGAGTTCAGCACCGAACTTGACCCCGGACCCCGAACCCCATTGAAGTCAATGGTGACCCGAACTTTTGGGCACAAAAATGGCTGTAAAAAAGTCCCAGAAAGGGCTAGAGGGCTGCAAAAGGAAGCAATATGGGGGTAAGAGTAGGACAAGTGCCCTGCAAACAAATGTGAATAGGGAAAAAACTTAAAATCCCCCAAAAAAATGGAGGAGGAGGTGGATGTGGAGTAGGCGGTTGAGGAGGCGGTGACCGTGGCGTTGTAGGTTGAAGTGGCGGTGGAGGAGGAGGAGGTAGCCAACACTGTTTTTTGTTTTTTTGGGTTTTTTTTTCTAATTGGGTTAGCCCCCAAAATATTGAGAAATATTAAAAAAAAAAAAGTATTCCAATGGCTGCATGAGGCCAGTCTAAATGGCTATTCTGCACAAGGTACAGACAAGTCTTGTGGAATCCATGCCTGGTTCATTTTAATAAACGTTAGCTTGTCCACGTTGGCTGTGGACAGGCGGCTGCGCTTGTCTGTGATAACGCCCCCTGCTGTGCTAAACACACGTTCAGACAATACACTGGCTGCAGGGCAGGCCAGCACCTCCAAGGCATAAAGGGCAAACTCAGGCCATGTGCCCAATTTGGAGACCCAGAAGTTGAATGGGGCAGACCCATCAGTCAGTACATGTAGGCGTGTGCACATATACTGTTCCACCATGTTGCTGAAATGCTGCCTCCTGCTAAGACCTTGCCTATCAGCTGGTGGTGCTGTTTGTTGTGGCGTGCTGCTGACAAAGCTTTTCCACATTTCGGCCATGCTAACTCTGCCTTCTGAGGTGCTGGCGGTGCCACATCTGCGTCTTCCTCCTCCTCCTCTGCCTTTGCCTTGTGCTTCCACTGAGTCCCCGGTGTCATTTGGGAATGTCCTTAGCAGCGCATCTACCAGCGTGCGCTTGTAGTCGCGCATCTTCCGATCACGCTCCAGTGAGGGAATTAAGGACAGCACATTGTCCTTGTAATGGGGATCCAGCAGGGTGGCCACCCAGTAATAAGCACAAGTTACAATGTGGGCCACTCGGCTGCCGTTAAGCAGGCACTGCAGCATGTAGACAAGCTGTCCTCTGTGGGAGGTGTATCATCTGTATCCTCCGTATCCCCCCAGCCACGCTCCAGTGATGCCCACGAGCTGCGTTGGGTGCCACCCTGCTGTGAACACGGTTCCTCCTCCTCATCATCCTCGTCCTCCTCATCCTCCAGAACTGTGCCCTGGCTTGAAATTTTTTTACTTGGCCTATGCTGGTGCAGGAAGCCACCCTCCAAGCCACTTGTGAATGACTGGCCTGATAACTGTGGAAATGACCCCTCTTCCTCCTCCTCCTGTGCCACATCCTATTCCATCATCGCCCAAAGTGTTCTTTCAAGGAGACATAGAAGTGGGATAGTAATGCTGAGAATAGCGTCATCGGCACTGGCCATGTTGGTAGAGTACTCGAAACACTGCAATATGATCGTTGGTGGTGAAGTGGTGCTGTTTCGCAGAGCGACTGACCCATGTGTGCTGCAGCTGAAACTCCACTATTGCCTGCTGCTGCTTGCACAGTCTCTCCAGCATGTGCAAGGTGGAGTTCCACCTTGTGGGCACATTGCATAGGAGGCGGTGAGCGGGAAGGCCGAAGTTCCGCTGCAGCGCAGACAGGCGAGCAACAGCAGGGTGAGAAAGCCGAAAGCGCGCACAGACGGCCCGCAGCTCTGACATATCCGGGTAGTTTTTTATACATTTCTGCATCACCAAATTCAGCACATGCACCAGGCAAGGGATGTGCGTCAAACCGGCTAGGCCCAAAGCTGCTACGAGATTTCGCCCATTATCGCACACCACCAGGCCGGGCTTGAGGCTCAGTGGCAACAACCACTCATCGGTCTGTTGTTCAATGCCCATCCACGGATGCTGCGCAGTGTGGGGTTTATCCCCCAAACATATCAGTTTTAAAACAGCCTGCTGTCGTTTCCCCCTGGATGTGCTGAAGTTGGTGGTGAAGGTGTTACGATGACCGGATGAGAAGGTGGTAGAGGAGGAGGAAGCGGAGTAGGAGGAGGAGGCAACAGGAGGCAAATAGAAATGCCCTGCAATCCTTGGTGGAGGAAGGACATGTGCCAAATGGCTCAGGCCCACCCGCCACTACATTTGCCGAGTGTGCAGTTAGTGAGATATAGCGTCCTTGCCCGTGCTTACTGGTCCACATATCAGTGGTTATGTGGACCTTTCCACAGATGGCATTGCGCAGTGCACACTTGATCTTGTCCCAACTTGTTTGTGCAGGGAAGGGATGGCTCGTCTGGAAAAGTAGTGACGGCTGGGAACCATGTACTGTGGGACAGCCACCACCATCAGGTTTTTAAAACTGTCCGTGTCCACCAGACGGAATGACAGCATTTCAAAAGCAAGGAATTTTGAAATGCTGGCATTCAGGGCCAAGGATAGGGGGGTACTTTCTTTCCAGTGTTTGGGAGATGGACAGCTGTAAGCTTCCATGGGACCATGGTGTGGAAATGCTTGGGGACAGTGGCGGACATGGTGGCGTTGCTGTCATATCGCCTGTTTGCTGGGTGGCAGGTGACACTGTCACGGTAGAGGTGGAGGAAGAGGCCGAGGCAGCAGCAGAAGAGGAAGCAGGAGGAGGCCGAGACCTTTCTTGGATTTTGAGGTGCTTATTCCACTGCAGCTCGTGCTTTGCATGCAGATGTCTGGTCATGCAGGTTGTGCTCAGGTTTAGAACATTTATGCCTCGCTTCAGGCTCTGATTGCACAGCGTGCAAACCACTCGTGTCTTGTCGTCAGCACGTTGTTTGAAGAACTGCCATGCCAGGGAACTCCTTTGAGCTTTGGTGTGCTAGGTCCCTGGGTGTGGTGGATAGTAGCAGGTGTACTGTCTAGGGGACAGTCGCTCCGCTTTTGCAACCTGCTTCCTCTTTTGCTGTGCTGGTGCCTCTATGCGACCACCACCTCTTCCTCCAAACTGCACACGTCACTCGCATGACCTTCATTCCATGTGGGGTCTAGGACCTCATCATCCTCCACATCATCTTCCACCCACCCTTCACCACTGCCCTCCTTGTCAGTCTGCACACTGTGGAAGGCCGCAGCAGTTGGCTCCTGTGTTTCGTCATCATCAGAGACGTGCTGAGGTGGTGTTTCCATGTTCTCATCCTGAAACAGAAGTGGTTGGGCATTGGTACACTCAATGTCTTCCACTTCTGGGGCAGGGCTTTGTGGATGGCCCACGGAAAGCACACCAGCAGAGTCATCAAAAAACAGAAGAGACTGCTGCATGACTTGGGGCTCAGACTGCTTTGCTGATTTACAAGGGGCTGAGGTGAAAGACAGATGGCCATGGGGTTCAGGTGCCAGCTCAGAGCTTTCATCTAAGGGACCGGGTGGGAAACAATGTGAAGGAACTGGAGGCATTGTCAGCCACCCAATCTACTATCACTTGTACATATTCTGGCCTCACCATTCGTTGAGCGGCATTTGGGCCTACCATATAACATTAAAGGTACTGTCAGCTACTCACACCTGAGGAAGGTGTTTCACTTGTGCGTGTAGCTGGCACAAATCGACCACGTCCTCTCCTTGCAACAGGAGCTTCACCAACACCACCAACACCACCAACACTAGCAGCACCATGACCACGTCCCTCATTTGACGCTCTCCTCATTCTGGACGCAAATATACTATGTAGCACTATTTATTAATAATAATAAAAAAAAATAATAAAATATTATTCTTTTTTTTTAAACCAGCAATGTAGATGCACTTTTTATTTTTGTGCAAGAAATGCACCACTGGCCGCAAATGTAGTATTTTGAATTTATTTTTTTTTTAAACCAGCAATGTAGACGCACTATTTATTTTTGCGCAAGAAATGCACAGCAAGGTGCAAATGTACTATGTACTACTATTTATTAATACTAATCTATTCTTTTTTTTTTTAAAACAGCAATGTAGACGCACATTTTATTTTTGTGCAAGAAATGCACCGCTCACACCAGCAGCAGGAACCTCTCCCTACACCAGTATGAGATGATTTTAGAACGATAATCTGTCCCTCACAGCACCGACAGGAACCTGTCCCTACTGCAGTATGAGATGATTTTAGAATGATAATCTGTCCCATACAGCACCGACAGGAACCTCTCCCTACACCAGTATGAGATGATATTAGAACGATAATCTGTCCCTCAATGCACCAACAGGAACCTCTCCCTACTGCAGTATGAGATGATTTTAGAACAATAATCTGTCCCTCATAGCACTGACAGGAACCTCTCCCTACTGCAGTATGAGATGTTTTTAGAATGATAATCTGTCCCTCACAGCACCGACAGGAATCTGTCCCTACTGCAGTATGAGATGATTTTAGAACGCTAATCTGTCCCTCCCAGCACCGACAGGAACCTATCCCTACTGCAGTATGAGATGATTTTAGAACCATAATCTGTCCCTCACAGCACCGACAGGAACCTCTCCCTACTGCAGTATGAGATGATTTTAAAAGATAATCTGTCCCTCACAGCCCTGACAGGAACCTGTCCCTACTGCAGTATGAGATGATTTTAGAACTATAATCTGTCCCTCACAGCACTGCCAGGAACCTGTCCCTACTCCAGTATGAGATGATTTTAGAATGATAATCTGTCCCTCACAGCACCAACAGGAACCTGTCCCTAATGCAGTATGAGATGATATTAGAACACTAATCTTTCCCTCACAGCACCAGGAACCTGTACTTAATGCAGTATTAGCTTATATTAGAACACTAATCTTTCCATAACAGCGCCAGGAGCCTGTACCTAATGCAGTATCAGATGATTTTAGAACACTAATCTTTCCCTCACAGCACCGCCAGGAACCTGTCCCTAATGCAGGATGAGATGATATTAGAACGCTAATCTCTCCCTCACAGCACCAGGAACCTGTCCCTACTCTAGTATCAGATGATTTTAGAACGCTAATCTTTCCCTCACAGCACAGCCAGGAACCTGTCCCTAATGCAGGATGAGATGATATTAGAACGCCAATCATTCCCTCACAGCAGCGCCATGAACCTCTCACTACTCCAGTATAAGACGATGTGACACGCGGCACTACGTGACTCCAGCTCATATAGAGGCTGGGTCACATGATGCACTGGCCAATCACAGCCATGCCATTAGTAGGCATGACTGTGATGGCTTCTAAGGGCAAACGAGTGAAACACTTGTTGATTGACTGCCCTGCAGCTATTCAACAGGCGCCAAAAAATACCCGAATACCGAACCCGATCCTGGACTTTTTTTGAAATGTCCGGGATCGGGTTCGGTGCACGGACACCCTAAAGTCCGGTACGGACCCGAACTTTACAGTCTGGGTTCGCTCAACTCTATATGTTACTCTCTACGTGCTTTGGGTAAGGCCTTCCCTTACTCATTGTATAATATGATTTATGATTTTGTATCTTCGAAAAACCCAATAAAGATTTGTTTACAGAATTGCATAAATAAAAAAAAAAAAAAATTGGCACAGGGTTCCCCTTAAAATCCATACCAGACCTGAAGGGCCTGGTATGGACTTTGGGGGGGGGCCCTACGCATTTTTTTTTGGATTTGGGTGGGGTTCCCCTTAAAAAACATACCAGACCTGAAGGATCTGTTACAGACTTTGGGGGGGAACAGTACGCATTTTTTTTTTAAATTTTGGTGCGGGCCCTGCTGTTGTAAATTATTTTAAAAATTATGATGACATGCCCCAGCACGCAGGTGCCAAAAAATTGGGCCTTGGGTGTTGGCGGTGCCAGAACACTGTAACCCCTTGCAGTTACTCTTGTTGGGTGCAGGCACGGGCCCTGCTGTTGTAAATTCGTTTAGCCACATAAGCCCCGGAGCCCTTTTTTACACTTGCTGTTTACAAGTTAAAATCAATTTTTTTTTTATAGGAAAATTACTTAGAACCCCCAAACAGTGTATATATTTTTTCAAGCACCCTAGAAAATAAAATGGCGATCGTTGCAATACTTTTTGTCACACTGTATTTGCGCAGTGGTCTTTCAAGCACAATTTTTTTTGGAAAAATTTCACTTTTTTGAGTTAAAAAATAAGACAGCAGTAAAGTTAGCCCAATTTTTTTGCATATTGTGAAAGAGGAAGTTATGCCGAGTAAATAGATACCATACATTTTACGGTTGAAAATTGCACACACTTACGAAATGGCGACAAACTCCGGTACGTAAAAATCTCCATAGGCAAAGTTTTAAACATTTTAACGGTTAGATGTGCAGAGGAAGTCTTCTGCTAGAATTATTGCTCACACTCTGGCAATCGTGGCAATACCTCACATGTGTGGTTTGAACACCGTTTCATATGTGGGCATGACTTAGGTATGCGTTTTCTTTGCTGCATGAGCTCGCGGGGACGGTGGCGCTTTAATTTTTTTTTTTTTTTTTTAATTTAGTTTATTTTACTTATTTTTTTTAACACTGTTCCTTTAAAAAAAAATCTGATCACTTTTATTGCTATCACAAGGAATGTAAGCATCCCTTGTGATAGTAATATATGTTGACAGGTACTCTTTATGGAGGGATTAGGGTCTAAACCCACCAAACCATTACCAATACCCACCAAAATTATATCTATATCCTGCAGCTACAGGCTATACCCCAGTACCATTTTTTAGAGCAGGCAGCCGGCTATCCGGTGATAATGGCTCATCCGGCTCGGAAGCCGCTCAGTCTTAATCCCAGGGAGTGGCAGGGGCCACCCCCCTGCCACCGTCCGCCGCTCTTCTCCGGTTTCCCATCCCACCGGGAGACCGGAGATCTGATCCGACGCTTCTGCCCGCTGTGTGGAGTCCCTGTGGATGCCGGAATCGACTTCAATCTGGACTCCTTCATACATTTCCGGAAGCAACGTCACTTCCGGTTTACTTGGCGGCAAACGGTGCCGGTTTTACAAAAATGACAGTATTCAGAATCGCCGTTTTTGGCGATCTAAATACTATGAAGTGCAATGAAGGGATCCCTCCATAAACAGTACCTGTCACCATATATTACCATCACAAGGGATGTTTACATTCCTTGTAATAGCAATAAAAGTGATCAGATTTTTTTTTAACCCCTTCCACACCGCGCACAGTATATTTACTGCGGCAGTGTGGATGGGTCCCGCGAATCACCGTAAATAAGCAGCAATTTGCGGAGTGGCCGCTAGGGGGCGCACACACCCGCCGCACTTTGGAGGAGTGTGCCCGTAGCTCGGGCAGACCCGATGTCCACCGGCGAGCCGCGATGAGCGGCCACAGCAAAAAGAATGGGGAACCGCCAATGTAAACACGGCGGTTCCCCGCTCTGTCAGTGCGGGCATAGGAGATCTACTGATCCCTGTCACTGGGATCAGTTAGATCTCTTATGCCCATGGTTGCCCAGCCCCCCCCCCACAGTTAGAACACACCCAGGGAACACAGTTAACCCCTTCCCTGCCCCTTGCAGGTTAACCCCTTCACCGCCAATGACATTTACACAGTAATCAGTGGACATTTAAATTTCTGATCGCTGTAAAAATGTCATTGGTCCCAAAAAAGTGTCAAAATAGTCCGATATCTGCGCCCCAATATCGCAGTACCGCTAAAAATCGCAGATCGCTGCCATTACTATTAAAAAATAAAAACCCCAGAAATGAATTCTCATCATCCGTAAATGTGGCAACTTTTGCGCAAACCAATCCATAAATGCCAATTGCGATTTTTTTTTACCAAAAATATGAGGAAGAATATAAATTAATATGTGAAAGTCAGGCGCAGACCTAAAACTAGAATAGCAAATTAAATCAGAAAACAAATAGTCCAAAAAAAAAAAAAGTCCATAAATCAACAATGGTTCATGCAAAGAGATCCCACAACCAATGACTCCACCAGGGACAAGGAGAAAAAATTCCATAGTGTAGTATTTATTTCAAAAGCGGATAAAAGCAATTAAAACCATCACACTCATATTTCCATGTGCCTGGTCCCGGCACTAGGTTTAACCAGCATGTAGCTCGTGACCACTTTTACAATTATTTTTCACCATATAGGGCGCCGGTTTTCTAATTTTGTATATCATGAGGAAGAATATAAATCAGCCAAAACCGCTGAAAAAAAATGTTTTTTATATATTTTTTGGATTTGTTTTTTACCAAAAAGTAAGAAAAACTTTTTTTTTTGCAAAATTGGCGCTATTTTTGTGTATATAGCATGATCAGAAATGACGAAGAGGTGATCAAATACCACCAAAAGAAAGCTCTATTTGTGGGGAAAAAAGGACGCAAATTTCGTTTGGGTACAACGTTGCACGACCACGCAATTGTCAGTTAAAGTGACGCAGTGCTGAATCGCAAAAAGTGCTCTGGTCTTAAAGGGGGGAATCCTTCCGGTGGTGAAGTGGTTAAACAAACAGTGTTAAAAAAATAAAAATAAAATTTAAAAAAAAGTGTAAAAAAAAAAAAACTTAAAGCGCCACTGTACCCGCGAGCTCGCGCAGCAAAGAAAACGCATACATAAGTCATACCCGCATATGAAAACGGTGTTCAGACCACACATGTGAGGTATCTCCGCGATCGCCAGAGTGTGAGCAATAATTGTAGCAAAAGACCTCCTCTGCACCCCTAACCTGGTAACCGTTAAAATTTTTTAAAGCGTCGCCTATGGAGATTTTTAAGTACCGGAGTTTGACGCCATTCGGCAAGTGTGCGCAATTTTCAACCGTAACATGTATGGTATCTATTTACTTGGCGTAACATCTTCTTTCACAATATACAAAATAATTGGGCTAACTTTACTGTTGTCTTATTTTTTAACTCAAAAAAGCAATTTTTTTCCCAAAAAAATGCACTTGAAAGACTGCTGCACAAACACAGTGTAACAAATAGTATTGCAATGATCGCCATTTTATTCTCTAGGGTGTTTAAAAAAAATATATAGAGTGCGCATGCACCGGCCTCCGTGATGGCTGCTTGATCGCGGAGCTCCGGGCTACCCCGCCACCAAGTGCCCTAACCAGCAGACATCCGGGTCCATCTGCCCCAGTCCAGGCGCCCCTCGATGCAGGGAAGGCAGCGGAGGATCTGCGGGACCCCCCCGGAGTGATTGGAAGCGGACGCCGGGGTCAGTCCAAAATCGAGGCCGCGGCTGCGGCCTAGTCACGGTCGCGAACAGAGCGGGCGGACCTCTTCACAGCATCAGGCACACTAGCCCTCAGGATCAAAAGTTGAGGAAGACCCCCTGGCAAGATTGCTCCCCTCCAGGACCAGTGACTGTGGGCTTTTGTACAGATGTACAGGGGAGGTATCTGTCCCTGAAAGACCCAGGCCCGCATGAACAGGCCCCGCGCCACGCGGAGGGCTCCTGGGACCTCCTACTCTGTGGTCTCCTCGTCCCCCCTGTATAATGCTTAAGAATCCTTCACAACCAGGGGGCCAGAGATAGTCCTTACCCAGCATATCTCTCTATAAACGCACAGAGTCTACACTGGACCTACACCCAACTCTCCCCCATACTGCCTCCACCATTACCATCACCCCTCCTCCATTTTGGGCTTCACCTTACTATTTTATTATCCATGTATGCAGCAGCAGTAAGAAGGGACTTATCTAAGCACCCGGGGTTTACTAACCATATCTCAGACCAAGCCCCTTCGCACTCTCT
>BLSH010134866.1:197277-209889 GCA_018402905.1 Glandirana rugosa
TATTGACTTGTAGACAAGACGTTTGTAGAAATTTCAGACACACAGTGAAATTTTTAAGATGTTCAGTTATTAGCGGCTATTTTTAAAGTGACACACAGACTTTGCAGATGTGTTAAGAACAGATGTTCAGTTATTAGCGGCTATTTTTAAAGTGACACACAGACTTTAAAGATGTTTGCAGAACAGATGTTCAGTTATTCCCGGTTTCATTTAAAGTGACACACACAGTTTCCAGATGTGTGCAGAACAGTGATATGGGTTCTCCCGGCTAATTTATACTTTTTTGACACAGTTTGAAGATGATTTTAGAACAGTTATATGGCTTCTACCGTTAATTAATACTTTTCAGACCCAGTTTGAAGATGATCCACATTCACTTCCATTTTTTCTTTTTTTATGTTTTTATTTTTTTTTTAATATTTAAAGTTATTTCCCTGTCCCCATTTCTTTGTAGGCCACCCTTACCCCCATTTCCTTCCTTTTGCAGACCTCTAGGACTTTCCAGGACTATTTTACAGCCATTTTTGTGCCTAAAAGTCCGTGTCCCCATTGATTTCAATGGGGTTCGGGGTCCGGGACAAAGTTCGGGTTCTGTCCGGACCCGAACCCGGACTTTGTCCCGAAGTTCGGCCGAACCAGCAGAACCCGGACTTCTAGAAATTCGCTCAACTCTACATATAAACCTTTAAAATGAGATGATTTTTTAATGTTCGGGTCCCATAGACTTTAACGGTGTTCGAATGTTCACGCAAACTTTTTGTCTGTTCACAAGTTCGGGTGTGAACCGAACCGGAGGGTATTCGGCTCATCCCTAGAGAAGATGATGGAAGAAAGAAGAGCTATTTTACACAAGAAAGGACTTGTCAAAAACTGCCTCTTGTTTTTTTTACCATTTTACTCCTATTTTGGTGAATGGGTAGGGGTACAATGTACCCCATACCTATTCACATGGGGGGGGGGGTTGGGATCTGGGGGCCCCCTTGTTAAAGGGGCTTCCAGATTCCGATAAGCCCCCGCCCGCAGGCCCCCACAACCACTGGCAAGGATTGTGGGGATGAGGCCCTTCTCCCCATCCACATGGGGACAAGGTGCTTTGGGGGCAACCTCCAAGCATCCTTCCCCATGTTGAGGGCATGTGGCCTGGTATGGTTCGGAGGGGGGGGCACTTGATCGTCCCCATCCCCTCTTGCCATACCAGGGCTGCGTGTTCAGATAAGGGTCTGGTTTGGATTTTGGGGGGGAGCCCATGCCATTTTTTTTTCAATTTGGCACGGTGTTCAACTTAAAATCCATACCAGACCTGAAAGGCCAGGTATGGACTGGCGTTTGGGGGGGGGATTGGGTGGGCAACGCAATGCTTTTTCAGTGATTTTATGTATATTGCCAGGAACCAGCAATACATTACAGCCTTGATAATAAATGAAAATTTTTCTTTGGAAATGTAATTTTGCTCTGGCTATGTTCTAAACATCACAGAGGTGCGCCCTTTTACAGGCAGAATAAGGGGACCCCCCAGGCACAATATTTAAAGGAATATTTCATTTTTATTGTTTCACTTTAAGCATTATTAAAATCTCTGCTCCTGAAAAAACGATCAATTTAAAACTTTTTTTGCATTGATACATGTCCCCTGGGCAGGACCTGGGTCCCCATACACTTTTTTATGGCAATAACTTGCATATAATCCTTTAAAATGAGCACTTTTGATTTCTCATGTTCGAGTCCCATTGATTTTAACGGCGCTTGTGTGTTCGCACACATTTTTTGCCTATTCGCAAGATTTGGTGCGAACCGAACCGGGGGTGTTCGGCCCATCCCTACTTGGGATTGACAAATTTTTTCCTCATTGACAGAGGAGTCATGTCCTGCGGGAGATTTCTAAGCTTGAAACCCGCTAGATTTATGACCTCCAGACATATACCCCATTGGCAATGAATATTGAATGGGAGGCAAATTGTTTTTTGAATAATAGCTGAGGATCTTTTTGTTCCATGTTGATCATTCTTCTTCTACTTTTGTTATAGGCTGGTATTCATTGTTCATGTTATTATATGTGAATTTCGTATGTATAGAATATTTTCTATATAGCGTATTGTTGTGGGATTGTGGGATTGTTAAATTATTTTTATCTTGTCATTTTCAAGATCTCCCCAAGATGGCACTATTTTATTGATCATTTTTATTTTACTTTATAATTTTTTCTGCCAATTTTAATATTTATATTTTGCCTCCATTGCTAGTGCTATCGATTCGTTTTTTACATTAGGGTGCTCTCATTATTAAGGTTGCACCATGTACTGCTATCCGCAGCACTGTTTCAGGAATGGGGAATGCTGCCGTGGAGCACATTGTGGAGATGTCGTATCTCCGGTTGGTAATTTCCAGTCTGTATGTTATTTAGAGCACGCTTGCATGTGGCTGCCATGCCTCTGAGGATGTCAGATGTTTACAAAACGTGTAAGGTTGGACAGTACCTTGTGACGTAAGCACTTTATCTGCCGTGGCCATCTCGATGACATTTTTAACATGCTTTTTAAAACTTTTATGCTTGTGAGTGCTATATTCTTCAAAGAAATTAGCGTTTTAGCTTTTTTGGGACGTACTGCACCATTGTGGTATTATTTGTGGTATTATTTACATTGATATGAGATTACTCTGCTCCATTGGTAGAAGCCTGGAGTGACGGATGTTGCAGGGATCCTGTCTTTCCAATGTTGGTGTTGACCTCTCTATAATTTGAGGGTCAAAACAATCTGGTAAGCGAATCAGCTTTTTCACACAGCGGTGACGTTAGACCTACTCTCCCTCATTGACATTGGTGTGTGGTGTTCTTCCTATATACACGTCTCATGGACTTTCTTATCAAATTTTATAGAGACTCATTATTTAATTGGGGCTGCTCCCTTTATATTTTTTATGTTTCTTTGGTGTGTGATTAGACCATCGGTGCTGGCTGCCTGTACATTTTTTTTTTCCTGCAACGCATATATATATATTTTTTTTGATTTTGTATATGATTGCCAGTGGCTATAGCCACTAGCAATAATCACTGTGTTCTCCCAGTAAGCACGGCTCCATATCCGAAGAAAACAATAGCTCCTGTGAGAGGGATTCCCCCATCAACACTGACTGTGTTGAAGGGGGGAATCAAGCAGTTTTCTTTCATTCAACCTGTGCTTGCAGGAAAGAACATCACATCATCTATGTTCTGCCTTACTTGCAGTTGTTGGACCATATTGACCAGCCTTAGGTCTATACAAGCACACCGTAGGTAAACAGAATCAGAAATAAATAGTTTGCGCTGCTGATGATTTTTTGCCCTCCTATTAATACGAAGTTATTCAAAATTGTTGGTCACAACATTGTCATACACTGATTTTGTTCTAACTCTAAGGCTTGACAATAAAATAATTCACACTTACCCCCAAAAGTTTTGGCCTGCCCTTCATGAATATTTGTTGATATAATGTTGAATGGTTAAACTGTGGGATAGCAGCTCTAGCCTGGTAGGGTTCAGCAGAAGGAAGTACATTGGGGGTAGAAGAGTCAAAGGCAGAATTCTTGTTTGAACCTACTGGATAGACTTGGTATTCCACAAAGTCAGGGCTCTGTGTATCTGATGGAGTGGTCATGGTGCGGCCTTGATAAAGGGAAAAAAAATCAGTAAAAGAATTAAATAAAACATAAGAAAACTACTAAAATATTGTAAATATGCATTTCAGAGTTGAGTTGGTGGAGCATGGGAAAAAAACCCCTAAGGAAACTTGGAGAGGTGCCTGTTGGTAGAACAATGATCAATTTTCAGAGAGGTTCAAAAGCATGTTATTAGTAAAACAAATGATTGTACTTTTAGGTGTACAAATACAGCAGAACTCTCTTTGAGATTCATATTCTCTTTAGACTGTCTGAAATAAAAAATGTTCTCCACAAGCTTAAGAACCAGTTGCTGTCTCCCATGGGACATAAGCAACATTGTATGAATTTTGCACCCACTCCTTCAAAGGTGGTATTCCAGAAATAAAAAAAACATTTTCCATCCTATGTCTATTCTATGACAGTATTAATTTCTCTGTGGTTTTATTCCCTCCCTTTTTATTTCCGGTGGTGGAACTCTATTGTGATTTCAAAAAAGATCAGAGGTCATATTATCTGCTTGTATATGCCAACATCCCTAAAATGTACGAAAGAACATAGTTTCCCCCTTAGCAATGGGGCTTTAAAGGCACAAGAGTGTCACACATGTTTACATAAAATTTCAAAGTTTAATTGTATCAAATAGATTTACATAAAGTAGAAAAAAAATGAAATAATCAAAAAATATAATATTTAAAAAAAGAGTAGGGTACAGATTGCTGCACCACATTTTTACATAACACATTAATTGCAAAGAAAATGCAGTGGAGTGTGGGAGAGTATCTGGAGGCAAAACAGGGAGGCGCAACACTGCGCACTGGGACCAAAAGGCGTCACTAGGATCAAATGGATGGACATACTCTGCCAGGCTCTGTACAAAACAGAGCAAACGATTGTAACATGTAGATTATGATTTCAAGGGGCCAAGCCACATCCCCACTGGGGCTTAGGATGTAGTCCCTAGATATTCTTAATCCCAGATGTGATCAGAAGGGCATAAGGCAAGTGTAAGATGGACTGAATAACTCTCCGTGCTGCAACACAGTTGGCCCCCAGTCCACAAACAGCTGGATAAGTCTGCCTTTGAAACCTACATCTCAGCATGTGGCGAACGGATGGCCACGAGTGAGACTCTCCCACACTCCACTGCATTTTCTTTGCAATTAATGTGTTGGGCTCCTTATGCATGTCCAACCTTGATGGCCATTGCACACAATTTTTCTTGTTTTTAATCATGCTGACCAGTGTTGGGTCATGGGTTTGAGGACATTACTGTACCTATACTGGTTGCAAAAAAACGGCCCTGAGGAGGGGCCAAGATTACTCCGAGATGCATCGCATATGTTGATGCAATGTTTGATGTAACTCTTTATATACACTGGATAGGTGTTATGTAAAAATATGGTGCTGTAATCTGCACCCTACTCTTTTAAAATAGTGTATTTTTTTATTATTTCAGATTTTTTCTACTTTATGTAAATCTATTTCATAAGTTAAACTTTGAAATTTTATGTAAACATTTGTGACACTCTTGTGCCTTTAAAGTCCTATTGCTAAGGGGGAAACTATGTTCTTCTATTGTGATTTTAGTATTGGGATCACACTGACATTGATTGACTGGTTCATGTGAACAGAAAGATTATAGCTTTTGAGGAGTCTTACAATCACCTCCCCTTAGCAGCAGCTCTGTACTGGTCACATCATTTTTTCTTTTTCTTTGTGAGCTTTAACCTCCCAACTGCCAACCTCTATGCATCTTTTTGATATCTCATTAAAGGGTCAGTACACTCAAGGCCAATCTTTCCACAGGCCTTGGCTACAAATGGTGGATTTTCTGTACCTGTGACATTTACTGGGGCTACCAAAAATGTTTATAGACTAAACAAGCTATCTATTTAGTGCTTCTGTTTTACATCCAGCTGTAATGCTGGTGCAATTAGCCATCCCACTGTCTTTTAGAGCTTTGTGAACACCATTTTGCCATAGATGAAAGTGCTACAGTAACTTTACTCCTGCCCCAACTCCCCTCTTTTCTGGGCCCCCTTTTTTTATCCCTGATAGCCATGTTACCTTTTTGTTCTCTTTGTGTCCAACCACCTCTACACCATGTTTTCAGCTGATTACACTTGTTCTGGTCCCTCGTGCCATTCCTATGCTCCTCTATGCCCACTGGACATGTGCAGAACAAAAAGAATAGTTTTGTTTCAATTTGTTCATTAACTTATTTTGTTTAGTTAGGTTAGTTAAAGATGTTTTCAAAATTTGTTTGGTTGCGTTTAGTTTGTTTTTTACTTTGATTGGAATTTTCCAAATTCAACAAAATGAATTAAATTTATACGAATTCAGAAAATTAATTTTTTTTTTTTTTTTCAATTTGACAAATGTTTCACATCTAAAGCCTCGTACACGATGCGACGGTCATATGACTGGATGTCCACAATCGTATGTCGGTTGTTGTGTCTTGCATACTGATGTGCACTAAGCGATCGTACGACCAAGCCTAACATGGTGACGTGTTACGCAGGTATAAAGAGGGAGTTCAGGTGAATGTGATTTGTGAATTAGGAACGTAGGTTTACACGAACGGACACTTCTGTGTGTTCCTGTCTTCTGAGCATGCTTGTTATGCACGTACAACTTGTTGGACCAACTTCTCAGTACACACGGTACAACAGTCATACGACCGCTTGTTGTACAACAAAAGTTTTCTAGTCTGCTCATCCAACCTCTGTTGTACGACTGTCAAACGTCAGCTGTTCTAATCGCACGTACTAATGGTCGAATTATCGTACAACAACCAGTTGTACGACCGTTTTAATGCCACCGTCGCACCGTGTGTTCGGGGCTTAAAGCGTTTGTCTACCCGGAAAAAAATAAATAAAAAATAAAAACCTGCAAGACAATAGCATAATGAGCTAGTATGCACTGCATACTAGCTCATTATGAAATACTCACCTTGGAACGAAGATCCGACCGGGTTGCTCGGTCCTCTCTGAGGGAGCGGACATCTTCCCCTGGATCTTGCTTCCGGGGTACACAGGTCCAGCGCTGTGACTAGCCGGAGCCACGAGACGTCACTCCCGTGCATGTGCGTGGGACCCGTCTTTCCAGCAAGGTCCGGCCCTATTGCCGGACCTTTGCCGGGACATACAGGGCGTATGCGTCGGGACATACACGGCGCATGCGCCGTAACGCTGCAGATGATTAGAAGGGGAATATCTCCTAAACCGTACAGGTTTAGGAGATATTAATTTTACCTACAGGTAAGCCTTATTATAGGCTTACCTGTAGGTAAAAGTAAACAAATTGGATAGACAACCGCTTTAAGAATTGCAATATGCAATATGGAAAAAATAGTGCTCTAATCTAGCTTATACATGTATCAGAATTATAATTGAAAGAAAGCTGCCACTAACAGTAGCATGAACAATGTAAATAATTAAATAACATACTATAATGCATAAGTGATAAAAATAATTCAAGTGAAAAAACGTCCCAAACACTGGTATCAGGTCTAGGATCCTCCCTTAGACAATTTGCTTCAACATGTGCCATGTAGTGAAAACAGTTCAGTGATATATAACAACCACCGCCACCTCCAGGTGAACTGGCCACTCACCTTAGGAAAAGACTCCTTGGGTCTAATCAAGCATTTGATTTACTGGTCTTTAATAGTCCTCAAGGGAAACACTGCTGTATAATTAATCCTCTTTATCTTCTCAAACCCACTGGAACCACTGTTTATCTGAAGTAACTTCCTTTGACCACACTATTATAATTGCGTCTTTCATTGAACTAGGGAGCATGGACAACTTTAACGCTTCATTGAGCACATCCAGGAGCTCAACTAGCAGACGTGACCATGAATCTTATACAACGCCAATTACAAAAAAAGTTGGGCTGCTGTGTAAAATCCAACTGACTTCAGTGGCAGTTGTCAACCTTGCTGAAAGGAATGCCTCCAAAGAAGTGAATACAGGATCTTTAGCAATAAAGTGTCTGGGGTGCTGATCCTCAGGTTAGGAGACTTGTACTTTTTAGTTGGAGTTTTCAGAGGAGAGTGAAGGAAATGTAGTGCACATGTCTCCTAGCTTGAGGATGAGCACCACAGACACTGGGTGAAGACAAAAGATCTTTATTGCCTTCACACACTGTGAAGATGATTTTAGAACACTAATATGGCTTCATGCGGCTGAAACAGGGTTTTCCCACACACTGTGAAGATGATTTTAGAACACTAATATGGCTCCACGTGGCTGAAACAGGGTTTTCCCACACACTGTGAAGATGATTTTAGAACACTAATATGGCTCCACGCGGCTGAAACAGGGTTTTCCCACACGCTTTGAAGATGATTTCAGAACACTAATATGGCTTCATGCGGCTGAAATAGGGTTTTCCCACACACTTTGAAGATGATTTTAGAACACTAATATGGCTCCACGCGGCTGAAACAGGGTTTTCCCACACACTTTGAAGATGATTTTAGAACACTAATATGCCTCCACGTGGCTGAAACAGGGTTTTCCCACACACTTTGAAGATGATTTTAGAACACTAATATGGCTTCATGCGGCTGGACCAGTGTTTTCCCACACACTTTGAAGATGATTTTAGAACACTAATATGGCTTCATGCGGCTGAAACAGGGTTTTCCCACACACTGTGAAGATGATTTTAGAACACTAATATGGCTCTATGCCCCTGCAATAGGCTTTTCCCACACACTTTGAAGATGATTTTAGAACAATAATCTTTCCCTTAAAGCAACAGCTGGAACCGTTCCCTGTACAACTTGGAGATGATTTTAGGACACTAATCTTTCCCTTAAAGCAACAGCTGGAACCTTTCCCTGTACAACTTGATGATGATTTTAGAACACTAATCTTTCCCTTAAAGCAACAGCTGGAACCTTTCCCTGTACAACTTGATGATGATTTTAGAACAATAAACTTTCCCTTAAAGTAACAGAGTCTACCTAATCCAGTCAGATTGTTCTGTGCAGCAGGATGAGGTGTGCAATCTGTCCCTCAAAGCACCAGAACTAGTATCTCTCCCTAGTCCACAATCAGATCGTTCTGTGCAGCAGGATGAGATGTTCTGCAATCTGTCCCTCACAGAGCCAGCAGCATCCTCTCCCTAAACTATCCTGAGAGCATATGACATGCAGCATGGTGACTCCAGCCCCATATAGAGTCTGGGTCACATGGTGCACTGGCCAATCACAGCCATGCCATTAGTAGGCATGGCTGTGATGGCTTCTAGGGAAAACCAGTGAAACACTTGTTGATTGGCTGCCCTTGACAGCTTTTCAACACGTGTAATAAAATACCAGAACCCTGTCCACATTGAAATGTTCTTTTGTATGATACTGAAAACTCAAATAAAGACTTATTGAGATTAAAATACCAGAACCCCGGACCCGAACACAGACTTTTTTTGAAAAGTCCGGGTTCGGGTCTGGGTCCCGGACACCCAAAAGTTCGGTACGGACCCGAACTTTACTGTTCGAGTTCGCTCAACTCTAATAACGACCCAAAACACACCTCCAAGATGACCACTGCCTTGCTAAAGAAGCTGAGGGTAAAGGTGATGGACTGGCCAAGCATGTCTCCAGATCTAATCCCTATTGAGCATCTGTGGGGCATCCTCAAATGGAAGGTGGAGGAGTGCAACGTCTCTAACATCCACTAGCTCCGTGATGTCATCATGGAGGAAGGGAAGAGGACTCCAGTGGCAATCTGTGAAGCTCTAGTAAACTCCATGCCCAAGAGGGTTAAGGCAGTGCTGAAAAATAATGGTAGCCACACAAAATATTGACACTTTGAGCCCAATTTGGACTTTTTCACTTAGGGGTGTACTCACTTTTGTTGCCAGCGGTTTAGACATTAATGGTTGTGTGTTGAGTTATTTTGAGGGGATAGCAATTTTTCACCATTATATACACTGTACACTCACTACTTTACATTGTAGCAAAGTGACATTTCTTCAGTGTTGTCACATGAAAAGATATAATAAAATATTTACAAAATGTGAGGGGTGTACTCACTTTTGTGAGATACTGTATAAGCTAGATTAGCGCACCATTTTTTCCACAGTTTATAAATTTGTTCATTTGAGATCACTACTTTAATGGTGCAGCTGTTCTAGGCTTACATTGATAATAATAATAATTACAGTTTTTGCATAGCAGCGCTTCAGTATTCTATACACAGTTGTTAGCTACATTTCGTATTAGTTTACAAATCCAAATCAAATTCGACTTTGAAATAGAATAGCAAATATGACACCCCAAAATACATTCTGCTACTCCTCCTGAGTATGGCGATACCATATGTGTGAGACTTTTACAGGTGATGTCTACTGATAAGTGATGACGGTCACTGACAGGTGATTAGCGATGGTTACTGATGGGTGACTGGTGGAGGTCACTGATGGGTGACAGGTGTCTGGCAGTGGTCATTGATGGGTGATGGGTGTCTGGCAGTGGTCACTGATGGGTGATGGGTGACTGGTGGTGGTCATTGATGGGTGACGGGTGCCTGGCAGTGGTCACTGATGGGTGACAGGTGTCTGGTGGGGGTCACTGATGGGTGACGGGTGACTGGTGGTGGTCACTGATGGGTGACTGGCGGTGGTCACTGATGGGTGCTGGGTGTCTGGCAGTGGTCACTGATGGGTGACCGGTGTCTGGCGTTGGTCACTGATGGATGACCGGTTTCTGGCGATGGTCACTGATGGGTGACCGGTGTCTGGCGATGGTCACTGATGCATGACAAGTGACTGGCGGTGGTCACAGATGCGTGATGGGTGACTGATGGTGGTCACTGATGGGTGACAAGTGACTGGGGTGGTCACTGATGGGTGACGGGTGACTGGCGGTGGTCACTGATGGGTGATGGGTGACTGGCGGTGGTCACTGATGGGTGACTGGTGGTGGTCACTGATGGGTGACAGGTGACTGACGGTGGTCACTGATGGGTGACGGGTGACACGCCACGGTCACTGATGGGTGACACGCCACGGTCACTGATGGGTGACACGCCACGGTCACTGTTGGGTGACAGGCCACAGTCACTGGTGGCTGACGGGTGACACGCTATGGTCACTGATGGGTGACACGCCACGGTCACTGATGGGTGACGGGTGACACGCCATGATCACTGATGGGTGACAGGCCATGGTCACTGATGGGTGACACGCCATGGTCACTGATGGGTGACGGATGACACGCCATGATCACTGATGGATGACAGGCCACTGTCACTGATGGGTGACGGGTGACACGCCATGGTCACTGATGGGTTACAGGCCACGGTCACTGATGGGTGACACGCCATGGTTACTGATGGGTGACAGGCCACAGTCACTGATGGGTGATGGATGACACGCCATGATCACTGATTGGTGACGGATGACAGGCCACGATTACTGATGGGTGACATGCCATGGTCACTGATGGGTGACGGGTGACACACCACGGTCACTGATGGGTGACAGGTGACACGCCACGTTCACTTATGGGTGACAGGTGACACACCAGGGTCACTGATGGGTGACATGTAATGGTCACTGATGGGTGACACGCCACTGTCACTGATGGGTGACGGGTGACAGGTGCACTTTATGATGGCAGTCTGATGACAGGTGCACTTTATGATGACAGGTGCACTTTATGGAGGCAGATGTGGTGACTGTTGAGTGACAAGTGCATTGGGGTGGGCAGGGGTGATATGACAGGTGTGTTTGTGCTTTACACAGATCAGTAACTCACTGATCCTAGCTCTTCTCTCCTCACACTGGAATCTGTGTGAGGAAAGAAGAGCTGGTAACAGTGAGTTACCGCTCTGTTTACATTACGTGTGATCAGCTGTGAGTAGATCACAGCCGATCACAAGGTAACAGCCGCCGGCCAACGTTTGATACCAGTGTCGGTGACAGGCAGTGTTCCCCTCCCGATCACGCATGCACTATGAGAATGGGGGAAGTACCATTTTTAATCAGCCGTGACTTCATCACAGCCGATCACATGGTAAACAGCCATGACCAATGGCTGTTCACCCCCATCAGTGACGCAGTGTTTCCTGAGGGCACGCCGCCACTGACAGTGCCAGGATGCACGCGCCCGATTACGCACAATCCCGGCTTAGAGGGCCGACATCATATGACGTCCTCCCAGAAGGAGAGCCGCTCACCGTTTCGCCGTCATTTGACGGTGGGCGGGCGGCAAGTGGTTAAATAAGATATAAACTCTAAATGAATGACATTTAATTTGCTAAAGGTCTGTGAATTATAAACGACTGCCATGTTTTTTCCAAGTTATTTTCACCTTTTTTTTCTGTTTAGCTTCTCAATGCTGTTGAACTTCTCCATTCTCTTTAGGCCTTTCTCTATATATATGAACTTGCTCTAGTTCTGGCTGCATAGCAGTGGTGGAACTGTCAGGGTCACAGCAGTCGCACCTTTGACTGGGCCCTGGAGTTCGGTCACTGCAGGGGGGCCCGCCACCCACCGATCTGACAGTATGAGGGGCCGGCCCGCAGCCCGTCTGCCAGTGTGAGGGGCCTGCCCGCAGCCTCTTTGCCAGTGTAAGGGGCCATCCACCACCACTGATCCCACCCCCTCACCACCACTGCTGCCACCCCCCCTCAACACCACCACTGCCACTGATACCACCCCCACACCACCCCTGCTGCCAAAGATACCACCCCCTCACCACCACCACCACCACTGATCCCACCCCCCTCACCACTGCCACTGATTCCACCCCCCCAAGACCACCAATGCCATTGATCCCACCCCCCACCACCACTGCTGCCACAGATACCACCCCCTCACTGCCACCGCCATCACTGATCCCACCCCCCTCAACACCACTGATGCTCCTCCTCAACACCACTGATGCCACCCCCCTCAACACCACCATTGCCACTAATGCCTTACCCCCTCAACACCATCACTGCCCCTGATCCCACCCCC
>BLSH010134866.1:218213-231710 GCA_018402905.1 Glandirana rugosa
GCGCCCCCCCCCCCCCCGGACATTTATAGCAAAATTCCTGAACTTCAGGGACAGAGACGCAGTTCTTCGGCTATCCCGCGAAAAGGGGAACATACCCTGTAGAAACGTTCGTGTGGCCGTCTACCCGGATTTCTCCACTGACCTCCAGCGCCGCCGCGCTCAATTCACAGGCCAAACGCCGGCTGCGGATCAAGAACCTGAAGTACGCTATGTTATACCCCGCCAGATTGCGGGTGGTGGGAGACAGAGTTCACTTTTTTGAGGATCCTGAGGCGGTATTGTCCTGGCTCGAGAGGCGAGATGCGGCCTCCTAAGACTCCTGCTACAATTACTCCACGCTGTCGTTTTCCCCCCTGCATACACTGGAATCTCTTGTCCTGAAACCCTCATTGCTGCATTGTGTAACCTCTATGTGTTCTAATCATCCTAGAAGTGCCTTGCTGCCTCTTTATGGAGATCCCCCACCTTTACATATCCTACTGCTTTTGTCACCCATTGCTAGGATTTATTCCCCATGGACTGTTTCCCACATGCATACCTGCTTAAAGTGCTGATACCAACCGGAGCATCGCACACACACTGCTGAGGACCCTAGTTTTTGTTGTTGGGCCCCTTTGCGGTACTACTGAATTTTGCGCTGGGTGCACCCCCTGCTCCACATCCAGCTTTCCAGTGAACAGTCGCCTTTCTATCATTGGTCGGACACTCCATACACTACCATTAGAATGGTGGTGTACAACTAAGCTAAGTTTCCCTGGTCGGCCACTTCTTTGGGGTTGCATCCTTCTCGGCTGTGCCCTGTTGACAGTCGCTGCTCCAGTTCTTGTTGTGCACTCTGTTTACCTATGTGCACGGCTTCAAAGTTCTGGTTATGTTGTTTTTTTGCTTCATCCCCCCTTTCTCCACCCCCCCCCACTGCTCCCCCTTCTTTATCTGTGTTGTTTTTTTTTTTCTATCTTGTTATTGCATTGTTCTATACTATCCAGGCTGAATGGGGCTAGCCAGAGACTGTGTCATCCGATTCCCTTGCCAATTGCCACTACAATAGATACTGAACCGCCATTACTGTTGCTGCACTATTGTATATTTTGGGCACCTGCAGCTCAGAGTCGAGCCGCTTATGGAACGCATAATAACCCACCGTCACTAAATCAGGCCAACACCCTACTGGGTGAATCCCTGCACCGCACACAATGGCTCTCACTAAGTTGATGGTATGGAACGTGCGGGGATTGCGGGACAGAGCGAAACGCCTGGCGGTCCTTGCCCACATTAAAGCTATGAAAGCAGAGATTATGGTGTTACTAGAGACGCACCTCACTGGTTCCCTTCAGCTTGCCCTCAAGAAACCCTGGCTGGGCTGGGTGTATCAGGCTCCCCACACCCCTCATTCTTGGGGGGTGGCGATCCTGGTGGCCAGGCACGTCAGGTTTCAACTGCTGAATCTGCAAACAGACCCACAGGGCAGATTTGTATTTTTATATGCAATGTTAAATGGGCACGAAACTCTTATACTTGCATTTTATGTTCCTCCCCCATTTCAGTTCACGATATTGCAAGATGGGGTGGCCTTCATGACAAAATACCCGACAGTCCCAGCCGTATGGCTTGGCGATTTCAACATGGTAATAGACCCTTCACTTGACAGAATGGGGCGTGACTTGACTGCTGAGAGTCCCACCACTTTGACCAGATTTGGCCGCATGCTGCAGGAGCTATGCTTGACAGATTCCTGGCGTCTCAGGTACCCCACTACTCGCAATTATTCCTGTCACTCACAGACTCACTCCACTATGTCACGCATAGATCTCATACTCATTTCCCCACCTTTAACGCCACATCTACGAGACGCGGGCTTTGAACCCCGGGTGCTATCTGACCACTCCCCTTACTGGGTGACTTTGGACTTGCAGTCCCCCCCACCAACCCGCTTGTGGAAACTTAACCCCTTCTGGTTGTCTGTCCTGCCTGACATTGACTCTATGCAGAGAGAATGGACCTTCTTTTTCAATACTAATTCGGGTACTGCGAACGGGGCTGCGGTGTGGGAATCCTTCAAGCTGCATGCTAGAGCTGTATTGTCCTCCCGCATCTCCAGGTACAAAAGATCGTCCAAACTAGTCTTAACTCAGGCGGAGACCCATCTGGGGACCCTGGAACAGAATTTCCAGTCAGACCCCTCTCCCCATAACGCAAATCTCCTTAGAGCACAGGCCCGAATGGTCAATCACCTCCTCCTAGACAAGGCAAAACAAAATATATTTTTTTCAGCACAGCGCAATTTCGAACACGGGGAGCGGGCAGGCAGACTGCTGGCATACCTGGCCCACCTGGACCACACACCACCAGTGATAGAATCCCTACAAGACGATGTGGGAAATGTTGTCTCTGATCCAGATCAGATAGTTGCTCAATTCCATGCATTCTTTTCATCCCTATACACCTCCCATGCCCGCTATACCCAAAATGATTTAACTGACCTCCTAGGACAAGTAGAGTTCACTAAGTTGTCCCAATCCCAAATAGCTCAATTATCACGACGGATGACATAGACGAAGCTATAACCATCTTAGCTATGGGCAAAGCTCCTGGAACCGACGGGCTCCCCCTAGAGTTTTATACCCAATTCAGAGAGGTAATTGTACCACAACTCCAAAAATTATACCACTATATGTTTGATTCTGCCACGATCCCAGATTCCATGAAAGAAGCGATCATCGTATTGATACCCAAGCCTGGCAAAAATCCCTCCTTCCCGGAATCTTACAGACCAATCTCCCTCCTCCAATTAGATATCAAAATACTTGCCAAGGTCCTCGCCCTTAGATTGAATAAAGTGATCCTATCCTTAATCCACCCCGACCAGGTAGGATTTATGCCTCACAAGAATACTGCTTTTAACCTACGCCGTCTCTTTCTTAACATACAGGCCACTCACAACTCGATGGGCAGCAGGGTGGTGCTGAGTCTGGACGCTGCCAAGGCGTTCGACTCGGTTGAGTGGACATATCTATGGGAATGCCTTCGCAGGTACGGGTTTGGACCGAAGTTTCGGACCTGGGTCCAGCTCCTATACCAGGCCCCTGTGGCCAGGGTATTGATAAATGGGATGACATCCGACCCCTTCTCATTATATAGGGGCACAGGCCAGGGTTGTCCACTGTCCCCGCTACTGTATGCGCTGGCGGTGGAGCCCTTGGCAATTGCCATCAGAGCACACCCGGAGATCAAGGGTTTTAGCTCTGGACAGCTGGTCGAGACTATCAGCCTTTATGCAGACGATATGCTGCTGTACCTGGACGATGCGGGCCCATCACTCACTGCAGTTCTGAACTTAATCGAACGATTCGGACGCTTCTCGGGCCTCTAGATAAACTGGGATAAATCCCAGATACTCCCACTTGACGTGTCCGTCCCAACATCTGAGCAGGCAGGGCTTTCGTTACAAAGAGCCAGCCAGCTTAAATATTTAGGGGTACAGATCACCCGATCTATAGCGGACTACACAAGGTTAAATGTAGAGCCCCTATATACGCTACTCAAGACCAAGACGCAGGTATGGGAGCGACTCCCCCTCGGAGTTACGGGACGTGTCAACTTAGTAAAGATGATATTGTTGCCTAAACTCTCATACATTTTTTGGCACTCCCCAGTCTACCTACCTCTTAGGGTCTTCAAAACCATGGACTCAATCCTTAACTCCTTTGTCTGGGGCGCCTCCAGACATAAACTGTCGTGGCGGACCCTGCAGAGACCGACTGACCTAGGTGGGCTAGCCCTGCCCGACCTACACCTATATTACCTAGCGGCTCAACTTTCTCACTTCTACTATTTTAACAAAGAAGATCAATACAGATACCTCGTCTTGGCCTGTTCACGACTCCCCGCTCCGGTGTCGCACCCCTTCCAGGTCTTGTTGAGTGGGGGGGCGCCTCCCTTGGGGCTGTTGGTCGGAATGGCATGCTCTCCCACCACTGCAGGGTCTGGGACCTGACCGTCAGGCATCTGGGGATTCCCCTTTTAAATGCTTATGCACCCCTCTGGAACAACAATAACCTCCCAGAGCTCCTTGCTTTACCAAGCATTAACAGGTGGGTCGAACGAGGAGTATTGTATCTGCATCAAGTGATGGACGATACTGGGGTTAAATCTTTCCAAGACCTAAAGACTGCCCATACCCTACCTAATTCTATGTTTTTCTGCTTCCTCCAACTCCGCCATGCACTACAATGTCAATTCAGTGCTTCCCCTCCCGACCTAACCCCTGTAGACCTGATGAATGTCCTGGGTGCAAACGAACCTGAGCGCCTTATCTCCTCCTGCTATGCTGCTCTCCTCGCCCCCTCTGCCTCGAAGCTGACATACGGATTCAAGCTGAGGTGGGTGACAGATGTGGGTGAGCTGGAGGATGAGGAATGGTCGGACGTACTATCCTCCTGCAAACTTGTGTCCCCCAAATTGTCTGATAGACTTACGCAAATCTACATTGTGCACAGAGCTTACCTCACTCCTGCCCGCATAGCTAGATACAGACCTGACCAAGACCCACACTGCCCAAGATGCGCCACAGCCGATAGCTCCTTTTTTCATCTCATATGGACTTGTCCGGGTATTCAGGGATACTGGAAGCAGATAGTCGATTTCCTACACGATGTCATGGGCTCCCCACTAACGCTTTGCCCAAAGCAATGTCTACTCGGCCTAGTGCCCGAACAGGAACAAAATAGATGCCTCCACATTTTTATGCAAGAAACACTATTCACCGCTAGACTAATGATAGCCAGGAAGTGGCTCAGAGCTGAACCACCAACCTTTCAAGAGTGGAGGGCAGCAGTGAACCACTCCCTCCCATATAAAAATCTCCTTTACCAACATAGGAAATGCCCTAATAAATATCATAAAATATGGAATACATGGCTCCAGTCGATGTCTACACCTGATGATGTGCCAGGAACATAACTTTAAGAATGCCTCTATGCTCTGCTATGTTATTCGAAGTGGATATAATGTATGGTGTTACTTTATCTGTGGCTCCCCCACGGCCGGTCTTCCTTCCCTTACACTACGATGTTCAATTTATTTGTGGTAATTCCGCAGATATATATAACCTGATATGCAACTGTATAATATGCAAGCCATAAACCCGTTTGATATCTATACTGTATATGTGACGCAGTCTGCACCTGTATGCCTCAATTCACCAATAAAAGTTTATTTTGGATTAAAAAAAAAAAATGTTAGGGATCTGGGATCCCTTGAAGACTGCCACTGCTCCTATTCCTCCTGTCCATAACCTAGAGCAATATTTTATATTTAGGGCACCAGCAACGCCCAAGGCCCAATTTTTCTGCACCTGATTTACAGGGGCATGCCATAATAATTTTTAAACTAATTTTAAACATCAGGCCCCGTTCCTCCTTCCAACAAGAGTAACTGCAAGGGGTTACAGTGTTCTGGCACCGCCAGCACCCAAGGCCCAATTTTACACCACCTGTTTGACTGGGGGCTTTCGTCACAATTTGTAAACTAATTTACAACATCAGGCCCAGTTCCTCCGTCCAAAAAGAGTAACTGCAAGGGGTTACAGTGTTCTGGCACCGCCAACACCCAAGGCCCAATTTTTCGGCACCTGGTTTACAGAGGCATGCCATAACAATTTTTAAACTAATTTAACCACTACCTGCCCATAGGACGTCCATGGACGCCCTGGGCTTTGAGTGACGATATCTGAATGGGATGATAAGCAACCTGGAAACGGAATCCGTCGCCGCCAGAAGTTGATCAGAGAGGTGGGTGGTGACCAGATGGTCACCAGTCATCTTTATGATCCTCAGAGGCCCGGGCGCAACGTTACAACGTCACGTTCGGGCCGGCTTTAGCAAACAAAGCCGTGATTGCAGCTGGAAAGGCCGGGATCGAAATTTTTTTTCTGATCTCGGTCTTTCCAGTCTGGAGGAGAGATGTGAGGTCTTATTAACCCCACATCTCTCCACAAAGGGGACCTGTCACGCACCATTCCTATTACAAGGGATGTTTACATTCCTTGTAATAGGAATAAAAGTGATTAAAAAAAAAATTAAAGAGACAGTGTAAAAATAAAAAATAAAAGTAAAATAAATAATAATAATAATAAAAAAATGAATTAAAGTGCCTTGTCCCTGAGTGCTCGCACACAGAAGCAAACACATATTTAAGCCCCGCCCACATATATAACCGGTGTTCAAACCGCACATGTGAGGTATCGCCACGAGCGTTAGAGTGAGCGCAACAATTTTAGCAGTAGACTTCCTCTGTAACTCTAAATATGTAACCTGTAAACATTTTTAAAGCGTTGCCTATGGAGATTTTTAAGTACCAAAGTTTGGCGCAATTCCACGAGTGTTCACAATTGGGTATCAATTTACTGGCGTAACATCCTCTTTTAGAACATACAAAATAATTGGTCTAACTTTACTGTTTTCTATTTTTTTAATTCACTAAACTGTTTCTTTTCCAAAAAAAACGTGTTCGAAAAATTCCTGTGCAAATATCCTGTGATATAAAATTTGAAATGATCGCCATTTTATTCCCTAGAGTCTCTGCTAAAAATCATATATAATGTTTGGGGGTTGTGAGTAATTTTCTAGCAAAAAAATGATGATTTTCACATGTAGGAGAGGGGTGACAAAAATGGCCTGGATGGGAAATGGTTAAAACATCAGGCCCTGTTCCTCCGTCCAACAAGAGTAACTGCAAGGGGTTACAGTGTCCTGGCACCGCCGGCACCCAAGGCCAAATTTTTCACCACCTGTTTGACTGGGGGTTTTCATCCAAATTTGTAAACTAAT
The DNA here is from genome assembly GCA_018402905.1 of Glandirana rugosa. NCBI lineage: Eukaryota > Metazoa > Chordata > Amphibia > Anura > Ranidae > Glandirana > Glandirana rugosa. Next base: position 225,041 of record BLSH010134866.1, read on the forward strand.
TTACAACATCAGGCTCTGTTCCTGCATCCACCAAGAGTAACTGCAAGGGGTTACAGTGTTCTGGCACCGCCAGCACCCAAAGCCCAGTTTTTCACCACCTGTTTGACTGGGGTATTTTATCATAATTTTTAAACTAATTTAAAACAGCAGGGCCCATGCCAAAAGTAAAAAAAAAATGACCCTTCAGGTCTGGTATGGAATTTAAGGGGAACCCCGTGCCAAAATTTGAAAAAAATGGTGTGGGGTCCCCCCCAAAATACGAACCAGACCCTTATCCCAGTACGCAGCCCTGGCATGGCAGGAGGGGGTGGGGACAAGCGAGCAACCCCCCCTTCGAACCATACCAGGCCACGTGCCCTCAACATGGGGAGAATGCTTTGAGGTCACCCCCATGTTGATGGGGAGAAGGGCTTTATCCCTACAACCCTGGCCTGTGGTTGTCCTGCAATGCCAGGGCTGTGTGCTCGGACAAGGGTCTGGTTTGGATTTTGGGAGGGACCCCACGCCATTTTTAAAAAAAAATTGGCACGGGGTTCCCCTTAAATTCCATACTAGACCTGAAGGGCCTGGTTTGGATTTTGGAGGGGAATCAGATGTCATTTTTTTAAAAAAATTGTCGCGGGCCCTGCTGTTGTAAATTAGATAAAAAATTGTGATAAAATCCCCCAGTCAAACAGGTGGAGAAAAATTGGGCCTTGGGTGCTGGCGGTGCCAGAACACTGTAACCCCTTTCAGTTACCCTTGTTGGACAGAGGAATTGGGCCTGATGTTGTAAATTAGTTTACAGATTGTGACAAAAGCCCCCAGTCAAACAGGTGGCCAAAAATTGGGCCTTGGTTGTTGGTGGTGCCAGAACACTGTAACCCCTTGCAGTTACTCTTGTTGGATGGAGGAACTGGGCCTGATGTTGTAAATTGGTTTACAAATTCTGACGAAAGCCCCCAGTAAAACAGGTGGCCAAAAATTGGGCCTTGGTTGTTGGCGGTGCCAGAACACTGTAACCCCTTGCAGTTACTCTTGTTGGATGCAGGAATGGGTCCTGCTGTTGTAAATTAGTTTAACCACTTAAGCCCCAGAGCCCTTTTTTACACTTGTTGAAGTTAAAATTTACTTAGAACCCCCAAACATGAAATATTTTTTTTCAAACACCCTAGAGAATAAAATGGCGATCGTTGCAGTACTATTTGTCACATGGTATTTGCGCAGCGGCCTTTCAAGCACAATTATTTTGGAAAAAAATAGCTTTTTTGAGTTAAAAAAATAAGACAACAGTAAAGTTAGCCCAATTTTTTTGTATATTGTGAAAGAGGATGTTACGCCGAGTAAATAGATACCATACATGTTAGGGTTGAAAATTGCGCACACTTGCGGAATGGCGACAAACTCGGGTACTTAAAAATCACCATAGGCGATACTTTAAACATTTTTTACGGTTACCAGGTTAGAGGTGCAGAGGAGGTCTTTTGTTAGAATTACTGCTCACGCTCAGACGATCGTGGCGATACCGTGTGACAAAAAGTATTGCAATGATTGCCATTTTATTCTCTAGGGTGTTTGAAAAAAATATATAATGTTTGGGGTTCTAAGTAATTTTCTATAAAAAAAAATATTTTAACTTGTAAACAACAAATGTAAAAAAGGGCTCTGGGGGTTAAGGGGTTAAAAACTGTATATATTTTAATACACCACGTCAAGTGTACTATATACCGTATGGACAGATATATAGTGCACACTCAAAACGTGGTGTGTATATATTTATATTAAAACAGAAATGCAGCACTAGAAAATTAAAATAAATGCACAGTCCATATGATAGTCCAGTGACAGTTCGTAGAGGAGAGAAAAAAGCCCCCACACTGGTCTGTGTTCATAAAGCTGGAGGAATCACACCACACCACAGTGCCTTGCAAGTCTCCTTACCAGATAAAAATCAAACAGCAGCATGTGTGTACATGAGCCCTGCTTGTCGTTCTCCTAAGCTTCAGATGGGTATTCGAGTAATCAACAACTGAACATTCTGGCCGGGACCCTTCTCAGTCAGCCTCTACAGATATTCCTAACAGCTTTCACTATGAAAGTAGCCTCTTCATCATGCCTCATTACACAATGTATATGGACAAGAAGGGAAGGAACAATAGCGAAACCCGCCAGGTGTAGGAAAATATATTTATTAAGGTTCTACTTACAACAGAGCTCTGATATAAAAGCCAATGACATGTACATATTGTGTGCTGGGTGCAGGACAGCGTCACCTGACCGGTTTCATCCAATAGATTATCTTCAGAGGTGTGACCCGTCCTCCCAGCACACAGTATAAATAGCCAAACAAAGGAAATCCACCTGTGGACCGCATCGCGTCACCGCCGATGCATTCCACATAAGGGAACCGGAAATGATAGAATCGGAAGTGGCACGTGGAAAGCATCGCGTCACCGCCGATGCGCTCCACACACGGAAAGCCGCAACCAAACGGCAAGCCAAGCCGTACAACCCACCCACTGCTGACACCCAAAGAGGCATCAAAAAACATCATCAGCGATGCGCACCAATGGCACACAGCAGCCGATCAGAAGCAACCACCACGATATGACAACGATCTCCAGTCTATTAAACTAGCCAATAATAAACACATTTACAATAAAAGCAAAAATGTGCAAAATAACTGATGTATAATTAAAATAGCTATCATACAAAAACATGCATAAAAAAAGCAAAGTATTAAAATGGCTCATAACCAACCTAGCGATAGGAATATAACAGTTAGGATTCACTAGCAAGTACAGGGACATAACATACCCCTATAGTGGAGGATAATGCTCATGTGAAATCTCACCAAACCGCATTATAAAAAACTTCCAGATATCTGTGAAATTAAACATGATCAAAAAGGACCAAGCCCCTTTATGGAAAAAGTATAAAATACCAGCAGAAACACAGAGAATGAGAAAAAAACAGGGCATACAACTATCCATTGTTAATGAAACAGTTGATGTCCCAGTCTACATTCATTCCATAAGGTGTGTAGCTCTTTAAATCAAAGATCCAGCGGGTCTCCAATCGGGAAATCTCCCTCTTGACGATACTACTCCTCCAATGTGGAGTAAACCGGTCAATAGCTACTATTGAAGAACCCACCGGATCCCTGTTGTGATATTCCAGATAATGCTGGAAAACTGAATGCTTGGGAAACCCTATAACAATATTGGCCACATGCTCACCTATCCTTACATTCATGGCGCTTAAAGTACGGCCCACATACTGCAGGCCGCAAGGGCAGGTGAGCATGTAAACCACATTCTGGGAGATGCAAGTGATGAAAGTTTTCACCTCATATGTTTTGTTCATAACAGTGGAACTGAATTTACATACCTTCCTATCTTTTAGTTTGTTCAGTTGATAGATTTTACACTTACGGCACAGAAAAAAACCTTTTAATTGCTGAAAAAACGGGACCCTGTGGAGTGGATACAGAATATTGAGGGCAACTTGAAGCCTAAGGGGGGGGCACTCCCCTGAAAATAACCTGAGGATACCGTGAACCCAATATTTTGTCATTCTGCAACACATTCCAATGTTTTTTCATGATCATTTTAATGTCATGATGTTGTTGGGAAAAGGTGGTGAGGAATGCGAATCTGAAATCCTTCTGCAATGATCCAGAGGGCCCCAGTGTTTCCTCGATCATGGTGGTATGATCCATGTTCTACTTCTCCAATCGTCCTATCCTGTTCATCAAGGGCATACCCCTTAACAAGGAACCTCTCCTTCAAAGTTTCAGCCTGTCTGTTGTAATCCTCCCTCATAGTGCAATTCCTCCTGAGGCGAATAAACTGTCCCCTATGGACAGATTTTAACCAGTTAGGATGGTCACAACTCCCACGGTCTATATAACCGTTACGATCAGTACTTTTAAAGAATGTGGTGGTCACCAAGGAATTACCCCTAACCTCAAATATTCAGATCTAAAAAATGAATATTGATACTGCTAGCCTCATACTGTAACACTATGCCAAGACAGTTAGAATTCAGCTCACCCATAAATGAGTCCAGGGAAGATCGGCTGCCCATAGGAGGAGGACGTCATCAATATACCTGCCCCAGAAGACCAATTCAGGTCTTCTGGCATCATAGATGACGTCCTCCTCCCACTTGGCCATAAATAAAATCACCATGCTGGGGGTGAATTTGGCCCCCATAGCGACTCCCCTGTTTTGTAAAAAGAAGGAGCCGCCAAACCAAAAATAATTCTTTGACATGGCGAATGTCAGGAGCTTCAGAATGAACTCCCTCTGGCCTTGATCCAAATCTGGATCTCTACCCAGAAAAGTGCTGACAGCATTAAACCCATCAGAATGTGAAATTATAGTGTAGAGGGAGGCTACATCCGCTGTTACCAAGAAGAAGCCATCCTTCCACCTGATCCTATCCAAGGACCTGATGACCTGGGCAGTTGGCATATGTTTCTGAGATGGACAGAATTTTGTCTGACTCAGAGACATATGTTCTGCTGGCCCATGACCCCTCGATTGGGTATTAGAAAGACCTGTTGAAACTGATTAATGAAGGATTTGGGAAGAGTATACTCAATAAAAAGGAGAGGGCTTTTTTGGTACCGGCTGCACCACGAGTGCCAATCATATATTACCTTCCCAAAATCCACAAAAATCAGACTCACCCCCCAGGAAGCCTATCGTTAGTGGGCTGGACTTGATTACCTCTCGCATAGGGAGGTATATCGATAGTTTTCTACAGCCCTTGGTGTCCCGTACGGAGTCCTACATTTAGGACTCTTCCCAGGTCATCAGGTCCTTAGATAGGATCAGGTTGAGGGATGGCTACATCTTGGTAACAGCGGATGTAGCTTCCCTCTACACTATAATTTCATATATATATTTCATATATACAGTCAGGTCCATAAATATTGGAACATCGACACAATTCTAATCTTTTTGGTTCTATACACCACCACAATGGATTTGAAATGTAACAAACAAGATGTGCTTTAACTGCAGACTTTCAGCTTTAATTTGAGGGTATTTACATCCAAATCAGGTGAACGGTGTAGGAATTACAACAGTTTGTATATGTGCCTCCCACTTTTTAAGGGACCAAAAGTAATGGAACAGATTAACAATCATAAATCAAACTTTCACTTTTTAATACTTGGTTGCTAATCTTTTGCAGTCAATTACAGCCTGAAGTCTGGAATGCATAGACATCACCAGACGCTGGGTTTCATCCCTGGTGATGCTCTGCCAGGCCTCTACTGCAACTGTCTTCAGTTTCTGCTTGTTCTTGGGGCATTTTCCCTTCAGTTTTGTCTTCAGTAAGTGAAATGCATGCTCAATCGGATTCAGGTCAGGAGATTGACTTGGCCATTGCATAACATTCCACTTCTTTCCCTTAAAAAACTCTTTGGTTGCTTTCGAAGTATGCTTCGGGTCATTGTCCATCTGCAATGTGAAGCACCGTCCAATGAGTTCTGAAGCATTTGGCTGAATATCAGCCGATAATATTGCCCGAAACACTTCAGAATTTATCCTGCTGCTTTTGTTAGCAGTCACATCATCAATAAATACAAGAGAACTAGTTCCATTGGCAGCCATACATGCCCACGCCATGACACTACCACCACCATGCTTCACTGATGAGGTGGTATGCTTTGAATCATCAGCAGTTCCTTTCCTTCTCCATACTCTTCTCTTCCCATCACTCTGGTACAAGTTGATCTTGGTCTCATCTGTCTATAGGATGTTATTCCAGAACTGTGAAGGCTTTTTTAGATGTTGTTTGGTAAACTCTAATATGGCCTTCCTGTTTTTGAGGCTCACCAATGGTTTACATCTTGCAGTGAGCCCTCTGTATTCACTCTGGTGAAGTCTTCTCTTGATTGTTGACTTTGACACACATACACCTACCTCCTGGAGAGTGTTCTTGATCTGGCCAACTGTTGTGTTGTTGTTTTCTGTGGTCTTCCGGGTCTTTTGGTGTTGCTGAGCTCACCGGTTCGTTCTTTCTTTTCAAGGATGTTCCAAACAGTTGATTTGGCCACACCTAATGTTTTTGTTATCTCTCTGATGGGTTTGTTTTGTTTTTTTCAGCCTAATGATGGCTTGCTTCATTGATAGTGACAGCTCTTTGGATCTCATATTGAGAGTTGACAGCAACAGATTCCAAATGCAAAGAGCACACTTGAAATTAACTCTGGACCTTTTATCTGCTCCTTGTAAATGGGATAGTGAGGGACTAACACACACCTGGCCATGGAACAGCTGAGCAGCCAATTGTCCCATTACTTTTGGTCCCTTAAAAAGTGGGAGGCACATATACAAACTGTTGTAATTCCTACACCGTTCACCTGATTTGGATTTAAATACCCTCAAATTAAAGCTGAAAGTCTGCAGTTAAAGCACATCTTGTTCGTTTCATTTCAAATCCATTGTGGTGGCGTATAGAGCCAAAAAGATTAGAATTGTACTTTTCGCCATTCAGCTTTCCCTGAACCCTGACCAGTCTCCCAGTTCCTGCTGCTTAAAAACACCCCCACAGCATGATGCTGCCATCACTATGCTTCACAATATTGAGATGGTATTGGGCAGGCAATTAACGGTGCCCGGTTTCCTCCATACATAACTTTGAGAATTGAGGCCAAACAGTGCAATCTTGGTTT
>BLSH010134893.1:0-18191 GCA_018402905.1 Glandirana rugosa
ACAGAGCGGAGGTCCGTGTTTACATACACGGACCTCCGCTCATTCGCTCCGGGGGGGGGCATCGCGGGTGGCCGGCGGCAATCGAAGCCGCTCCCTGGCCCCCCCTGGACATAGTGAGCGCGCGGGCGCGCCTCCGGCGGCGCGCGCGCGCTCACTATACACGTTCCCGCAGCCGCCGTCGTATGACGGCGATTTGCGGGAACGAGCCACTTTGTCGCCGTCAATCGCCGATCGGCGGTCGGCAAGTGGTTAAGATCACTTTTCCTGGGCAATCCTACAGCAGGCCTTACAGATGCAAGGGATTGACTAGAGCAAAGTTATGGCAGTCCAAAAGCTATAGAAAATGCTTTGTTCATGCGTCTCTAAACTTCCCCAAAGATATCTGGTAAGGACAACAAAGAGTTCCAGAGACTGAGTGACCTTCTCCTTGAGCTTCAGCTAGCCAAGGCAGACCCAAAACTACCCAGACTCGGTTACCTTGACACTGCAAGAGGGGTAAACCCAATCATCTCCAAGCTCCTGTATAGTCTGCAAGAGAAATAGTCTGTGCTAGGGTCATCATACAAAATAAAGAACAAGGTTTCCTTCCCTCCATTCTATCTTCTGCAAATTCATCAGGAAGATTGCAGAGACCAAGAATGATCCAAGCTTTTCCTATGTGCAGTCTCTTCTCATACTTTCCTAAGAGTACCAGTCTTCAGGGCAACTATAGGAATCGTAGAGGCCCAGTATCCGTGAAAAAGACTGACATCCTTCCCATCCCTACCACAGCTGCAAACAGAGCAGGAAGATTGAAAACCCTAACTGAGAGTCCCATTCACAAGAAGCCACATCCTCTTAAAAAATGCATCGGCTTTAGAAAAAAGCCTTTTGAAGAGTGTAGGGAGCTTTTAAAGACATTCGGGGTATGTTTCAGGTGTTGTGCTTCTACTGACCATTTTGCTAAGTACTATAATATGCCCATCAAGTGCATAGAGTGTGGCTCTGAACAACATGTGCAAGCCCTCCATCCAATTGAGCCCAGCTCTGCACAACCTGCAAACTCTCTTCCCAGGTCAAAGCATGGCGGGGAGAATGAAGACCAAGTGCCTAATTCCACTATCATTTCTTCATCCTGCACTGAAGTTTGTGGAGAAGACCGCTGTGATAAGTCCTGTGCTAAAATATGCTTGGTGAACATATACAAGGATCAACCAGAAAAGACTCATCGTATGCTATCTTAGATGATCAGAGCAATAGATCACTTGTAAAATCAGAACTTTTTGATCTATGTGAAATAAAAGGCAAAGTTCATCCTTACACCTTGGGTACCTGTAGTGAAACTATAGAGGTTTCTGGAAGAAGGGCTTGTGGGCTCATGGTATCTTCTCTCAAGGGTAGCTTGCAACTACCCCTACCTACACTTGTTGAGTGCAAGCAGATACCTGCTAACAGGGAAGAAACCCCTACTCCAGCTGCTGCCTTCCATCACCCTCACCTGAAGGTAATAGCAAATATGAGATCCAAAGAGCTGTCACTATCAGTGAAGCAAGCCATCATTAGGCTGAACAAAACAAACCCATCAGAGAGATAGCAAAAACATTAGGTGTGGCCAAATCAACTGTTTGGAACATCCTTAAAAAGAAAGAACGCACCGGTGAGCTCAGCAACACCAAAAGACCCAGAAGACCATGGAAAACAACTGTGGTGGATAACCAAAGAATTCTTTCCCTGGTGAAGAAAACACCCTTCACAACAGGTGGCCAGATCAAGAACACTCTACAGGAGGTAGGTGTATGTGTGTCAAAATCAACAATCAAGAGAAGACTTCACCAGAGTGAATACAGAGGGTTCACCACAAGATGTAAACCATTGGCCTCAAAAACAGGAAGGCCAGATCAGAGTTTGCCAAACAACATCTAAAAAAGCCTTCACAGTTCTGGAACAACTTCCTATGGACAGATGAGACCAAGATCAACTTGTACCAGAGTGATGGGAAGAGAAGAGTATGGAGAAGGAAAGGAACTGCCCATGATCCAAAGCATACCACCTCATCAGTGAAGCATGGTGGTGGTAGTGGCATGGCGTGGGCATGTATGGCTGCCAATGGAACTGCTTCTCTTGTATTTATTGATGATGTGACTGCTGACAAAAGCAGCAGGATGAATTCTGAAGTGTTTGGGGCAATATTATCTGCTCATATTCAGCCAAATGCTTCAGAACTCATTGGACAGCGCTTCACAGTGCAGATGGACAATGACCCGAAGCATACTGTGAAAGCAACCAAAGAGTTTTTTAAGGGAAAGAAGTGGAATGTTATGCAATGGCCAAGTCAATCACCTGACCTGAATCCGATTGAGCATGCATTTCACTTGCTGAAGACAAAACTGAAGGAAAATGCCCCAAGAACAAGCAGGAACTGAAGACAGTTGCAGTAGAGGCCTGGCAGAGCATAACCAGGGATGAAACCCAGCGTCTGGTGATGTCCATGCGTTCCAGATTTCAGGTTGTAATTGACTGCAAAGGATTTGCAACCAAGTATTAAAAAGTGAAAGTTTGATTTATGATTGTTAATCTGTCCCATTACTTTTGGTCCCTTAAAAAGTGGGCAGCACATATACAAACTGTTGTAATTCCTACACCGTTCACCTGATTTGGATGTAAATACCTTCAAATTAAAGCTGAAAGTCTGCAGGTAAAGCACATCTTGTTCGTTTCATTTCAAATCCATTGTGGTGGTGTATAGAGCCAAAAACATTAGAATTGTGTAGATGTCCCAATATTTATGGACCTGACTGTACCGCCGCTTGACAAAGATGCTCAGATCCTTCTTCTGTTAGGAAGAGACATTCTAAGAGTTCACAAGGTACACAGACAAGTCAGCTGACCCCCAGATGCCTCATTCGCCCAGCGCATGGATCTAGGTTGGGTCATCATAGGCAACGTCTGTATAGGCAAAATGAAGAGACCTACCAACATTTCGTCATTTAAATGGCCTAAACACTTACTTCAAGCCATGCCCACATCACTACTGGGTGAAAGAGAAGATAGCCAGCCATGAATGGCAACATGGTATCTCAGGTAGCACAAGCCATTTCTCCTGCCATGAAGACGACCTCAGTTCTACAGTGTTTAATACAACCAGTGAAGATGATACACTGGCTCCTTCAATGGAAGACAAGGAATTTATCAAATTAATGGACGAGTTCTTTCAAGAGAACTTCAATAATTGGGTAGCACCCCTACCTTTTTGTTTCCCAAGAGAAAGATTGGCCAACACCTTGCAGCATTTTGTGATTTGTTTTACTATTTTTGGACTTTGCATTCAATGCACAGTTTTTGCAGTGTGAGTGTTGGGTGTGTGGTGGATGTAGGGTGCATGATGCCGGCCCCATCCTTTCTGTTTTGACAACGTTGTCATTTTTAATTTTTCATTGCATGGATGGTGATTGTTATCCTAGCCTATGAGCCATTTTAAAGTTTTTCAATAACATTTAATTTTTAATTCAAGTAGGTTTTAGTACGTTTTTTTAAAAGAAATAACAAGCATTAGTAGTATACAATGAAACCATTGTATACTTTACATAAATCTTGGCGGTTCTTATTGAAATAACAACTTAGTAATTTTATTGCAACCATGGTCATGATATAAATGCCCCCTCCCTTCTGGGGACAAGTTTACAAATGTAATGTAAATGCTAATATGTATAACCTTGGTTGACTTTTCCTTAACAATGTTCAAGCATTAAGTCCTGGGTCGTCCCCCCAGCCATCCCATCCAGGATCTAACTGTGGCCGGGAGACCCAGCATGGAATGATACATAGGAAAAGGCAATGTAGAAATAGTGTATCATCTGATCAACTAATTAACGTAGGAAATAGAAGTGAACAGATATGTTTTCTGGAGGTGACACTTATTCCCTTAGATATCTCAGATTAGATATGTATTCTGGTCCTTAGGTTTTCACACTAGTCCGATTCTCGGACCGACATGAGGAGCACAAGTTGCATTACGTCACAAAAACAATGATTCCCTATGAGAGCCGTCTTAACTGCTCCGATATGTGTTTTTCAAAGTCGGACCAACTTTGAAAAAGGTTCCTGTACTACTTTTGTCCGACTTTGATCCTACTTTAGCCCATTGAAAGGCACTGAAGTCGGATCAAAGTCGTATCAGTGTCTTCACTGATCCGACTTTGGCATGCGACTTGTGCTCTGGGGATTTTGAAGGGGAACTCCACGCCAGATTTAAAAAAAAAAACGGGCATGGGGTCCCCCTCCAGGAGCATACCAGGCCCTTTGGTCTGGTATGGATTTTAAGGGGAACCCCATGCCAAAAAACAGCGTGGGGGTCCCCCCAAAATCCATACCAGACCCTTATCCGAGCACGCAGCCCGGCAGGCCAGGAAAGGGGGTGGGGACGAGCGAGTGCCCCCCCACCATACCAGGCCACGTGCCCTCAACATGGGGAGTATGGGTGCTTCGGGGCAGGGGGGGCTCTGCGCCCCCACCCCAAAGCACCTTGTCCCCATGTTGACGAGGACAAGGGCCTCTTCCCGACAACCCTGGCCAGTGGTTGTTGGGGTCTGCGGGCAGGGACTTATCAGAATCTGGAAGCCTCCTTTAACAAGGGGGCCCCCAGATGCCAGCCCCCCACCCTATGTAAATGAGTATGGGGTACATCGTACCCCTACCCATTTACCTGGAAAGAAATATGTACACAAAAAAACACACAGCTTTTTAAAATATTTTATTAAATCTGCTCCGGCGGTCTTCTCCCCTTTCTGGCTCTTCTTTTCTTCGGCTCTTTTGCGGGGTCTTTCATCTTCTGAGGGGTCTTCTTTCTTCTCCTTCTCTGCAGCGTCTTCTGCTCTTTTGCCGGTCTTCTCCGCTGTCCCCTTCCCTCTGTTCTTCCTCTCCTTCTTCTTCCCATGTTGACACGACACGATCTCCTTCACGAATGCCCTCTTCGCTCTGTGCTGTGCCTTATATTGGCATGGGGTGTGGCCACCAGATGACATCACCCAGAGGCCCCTCCCCACATGATGTCACAGCTCCACCCCCAGTATGTGACCTCAAAAAGGTGCCTGGCATTGTCGGGATCAAAGTCTGATCCCTGTTCACAGACAAACGGTCTGACTTTGACCCTATGTAGGACCGTATATCGCACAGCAGTGTAGGATCAAAGTCGGACCGTTTTTTTGTCGGATAGTGTGAACCCAGCCTAAAGACCAAATAAGGTCATGTTTGGATGCTCTGCCCTCTTTATATGATAGAATTCTCTCAAACTCAGCTATCACATTAACCTGCCTGATAACGTTGCTAATATTTGGTGTGTCGTTTGATTTCCAGTTGTGCATAATTATTGAACTTGCAGCCATAGGTATTTGTACAGCTATTGGTCTTAACCACTTCCAGACCGCCCGCCGTCATAATACGGCATCAGTTTGAAGTGGCATACTGTTGTTATGGTAGCAGATAGCTACCATAACCCCGGTATCTTTTTTTTCTGCAGGTGATTCCGCGTCTGATAAAAGTCGTCTTAGCAGTGGATTCACTGCAAGATCACTTTTATCATTGGCGGGAGAGGTGCCCCCCCTCCCGCCGCTTTCCAGTCATCTCCGCCGCTTACCGGACCCGCCGGCAGCGGCGGAGATGATCGCGTCCATCCCCCCAGTGTCCGTGACACGAGTGAGCGTGTCAGTAAAAAGGACTTTGCCAGTGTTCCTGGCCGTTTCCCGGTGGTGCGCGCGCATCCGTGCGCGCTCGCGCGCTCGCGCGCCTGTGCGCGCGCACGCGCCGGAAACGGCGCCAAATGGTGCCTATTTAAACCCTGGACATCCTGCACCAAGTTGCTGCTTGTTCTACAGCGTTCCAGACCTGTGAGCCTCAGCTCCCTACCTGTTCCTGTGTTTTCACCTGTTTCCTGTCTACCCGGCTTGCTTTGACCTGTTGTCCGCTACCTGCATCGACCCCGGCTATCCACGACCATCCGTTTGTCTACTCCTCTGTACCTCCGCTGCCCGCCCGTTAACGAACCTTGCCTGAACTTGACGATCCGCTTGCCTAACCCCTTTTGTACCTTTCTGCCTGCACGTTGCCAACCCTGCTTGTACGACCATTCTCCTGTTTGCACGACCTGCTGGAATCTCACTACAACATCTGTGACCATCCAGCCCTCGTGCCATCCCGCACTCTCGGGCCTCTGTCTACACTACCAGGGGTCCTTGAATCGGGTGCGCAAGAGCGGTTGTTCCCTGCACAAGACAGACTCCACCGTCAGGTACGTAACAGAGCGTCTGAAGCCACTTACTTGGCTCCATAACATGGCTGGGCGGAAGCGACGTCACAAGTCACTTCCGCCCAATGCTCTTAAAGGGGACTTTTATTTTTGAGATGTCTTTTTTTTTTTGCATTTAAGTGTAAATATGAGATGTGAGGTCTTTTTGACCACAGATCTCATATTTGGGAGGTCCTGGCATGCTTTTTTTCTATTACAAGGAATGTTTACATTTCTTGTAATAGGAATAAAAGTAATCAAAATTTAAAAAAAACAATTACGGTGTAAAAATAAAAAGTAAAATAAATAATTAAAAAAAAAATTTAAAGCGCACCATCCTTGCGAGCTCACGCGCAGAAGCGAACGCATACGTTAGTCCCGCCCACATATGAAAACAGTGAAAAAAGTGCAAGAGCAACAATTCTAGCACCAGACCTCCTCTGTAACTCAAAACTGCTAACCTGTAGAATTTTTTTCATTTTTATGTTGCAAAGTTGGTCGCCATTACGCAAACGGATGCAATTTTGAAGCATGACATGTTGGGTATCATTTTACTCGGTGTAACATTATCTTTAATAATATGGAAAAAAATTGGCCTAACTTTACTGTTGTCTTATTTTTTTAACTCAAACAACTGAATTTTTTTTAAAAAAAATTACGCTTGTAAGACCGCTGCACAAATACGGTGTGACATAAAGTTTTGCAATGGCCACCATTTTATTCTCTAGGGTGTTAGAAAAAAATATATATATATAATGTTTGGGGGTTCTAAGTAATTTTATAGCAAAAAAAAACAGATTTTAACTTGTAACCACCGAACTCCAAAAAGAGGCTCGGTCTTATAGAAGCGTGGAAATTTGACAAATTGATGCCAAGAATTGCCTGCTTGATGTTTGGTTTGACTATAGAGTCTGTGACCTTTGATATTAGTTTAAAGGTTTCCCCCCAGAAGCTGCAGAGGTGCTTACAAGACCAAACCACGTGAGAAAGAGTTCCCACTTGCCCACAGCCTCTCCAGCAAAGATTGGAATTATCTTTGGAGAATTTGGCGGTTATGTAGGGAGTGTAGTGCCATCTCATTAAAAATGTAATAGCTAGTTCCCAATAATTTGAGCATCGGGAATAGTCATAAATATACTTAATCACATTAATACATTGTGTATCTGAACATTCATTGCTCAGCTCTTTTTTCCATTTGATTAATGGTGAGGGTTTGTGGGAAACGGATGTGGACTTAAGGGAGTTATATATTATCGTAAAGTTTAATTTTTAAGGTATTCACTCCCTGCAAGACTTCTTTTGTGATTCTTCTCAATTTTTGTTTAAAGTTTCTCTGTAGTAGCCTGCTGAACTTGCTGAAAACTGTTATTCCCCTGTGACATCCTGTTTGTAAGACCGCTGGCCATTTTCCATCCTGTACTGGCAGTAGCGGTCTGACACGCCCACTTGTAGTTTTCTAACAGCCCAGCAGGCATTTTTATTTCCGATTGCTAGGCTGTAGTGTGCGGAGGTAATCTCACAGCCCCCGGTCTGTGCTGCCCATAGAGGTTGTTTAGCTCCTCCCTCCTTTCTGCCAGCAATGCCCCCTCCACCCCCCCCCCACCGTCTCATCAATGATAGCAGAGATCTCCTGCTATGATATGCCTGGTATTTCTGGAATGCCTGGCATGCTTGCTATGTAAACTCTGCTCTGTATTTTTCCCCATCACAGCCGTATTGTGATAGGAGCTCAGCTCCAATACAGCTATCACAGGAGAAAGTCACAGAGCGGAGATTACATAGCAAACATGCCAGACATTCCAGGAATAGCAGGCATGTCGTAGCAGGAGATCTCTGCTATTCCTGGAATGTCTGGCATGTTTGCTATGTAATCTCCGCTGTGTGACTTTCTGTGATAGCCGTATTGGAGCTGCACTCTGCACTGTGTATCACAATATGGTTGTGACATGGGAAAAATACAGAGCGGAGATTACATAGCAAGCATGCCAGGCATTCCAGAAATACCAGGCATGTCTAAGCAAGAGATCTCTGCTATCATTGATAAAATGGTGGGCGGGGGTCACCACACTGATGGGCACTGATTAGCAGCACTGGTGGGGGGCACAGTGTCACCAGACTGATAAGCAGCAATGGGGGGCACGGTGTCACTGCACTGATGGGCACTAATAAGAGGCACTGGTGGGCACGGTGTCACCGCACTAATGGGCACAGATAAGTAGCACTGGTGGGCATGGTGTCACTGCACTGATGGAAACTGATAAACGGCACAGGTGGGCATGGTGCCACCACACTGATAAGCAGCATTGGTGGGTACGGTGTCACCGCACTGATAAGCGGCACTGGTGGGCACTGTGTGACTGCGCTTATGGGCACTGTGTGACCACACTGATTGGCACTAAGTGGCACTGGTGGGGGACACGGTGTCACCACACTGATAAGTGGCACTGGTGGGGGGCACGGTGTCACCACACTGATAAGTGGCACTGGTGGGGGGCACGGTGTCACCGCACTGATAAGCATTACTGGTGAGCACGGTGTCACCGTACTGCTTATCGGAACTGGTAGGCACTGTGTGACCCCACTGATGAGGCTGCACTGTTTTCGGACACTGTACACTTCCATATATCTATAGGAGGGGTTTCCACCATCCCTGCAACGTTTCATTTTTAATTCTTATTTTCAGTGTGATGTATTATATGTGACGTTACATATCACAGAGACCGGTATTGTGGTAATATTGAAGTTTATTGAGATTTACACACATTAGAGGGTTACACCATTATTGTGTTAATGATTAGTAAGTTAGCGCTGTACTTTTTTTGTTTTTCTCTCATGCTGACATTTACTTGTGTCACATGCTGATGTAAAGCATCATGGCACGGCTCTTTCTTTCTGTATTGCGGCTGGGGTTGTTCACACCATACCAGCACTGATTGTTGTTATAAAGATCTCAGATCTGCAGGAGGAGGAGGAATATATCTAATAGTAAATTACAGCAGAGTACAGTGTGTATAATATATTATTATGGGATGTGTGTACAGATCAGTAATGATTACAGGAAGCATGTAAGGAGAAAATGTTTATCTCCTTGTGGCTGGAGGGGAGAGAAGACACATGTGGTGTCACTGAGTAGTGGGCCTGGCTGCAGAATGAGGAGTGTGATTCACGTTGAAGTGGGCTTGTTCACATTTACATGTACAGGCCTAGTGTACCTCCCACATTCATTGAAATGTGTAAATCATGATGGGTAATGTAGTCTAAACAGAAAAAAAGAGGATATGATGCAATCACTCTTCTAACAGAGCCTGCCTTGCAGAATAACTAATGCATCATTTGAATCATAGAGCTGACTTCCTGAAAATTAAATTGAACATATCTCTTCAAAAGTAAGGAATTTCACAAATGTAATAACTGTTTAGCGTTTAATGTGGGGAGGTGTACTAATGGGGGATTTTTTTGAAAGTCCCGAAGTTCTGCTTTAAGAAATGCCTATATTCTTTTCTGCATATTACCGATGCGCCGTAATAGACCTTTGAAAATATTGCTTACAACACTTGGTGTGAGGAAGCATATTTGCCCCAGATTTGGTGGATTGAGAAACAAGAACAAATTGGCTACAGACAAATCTTACAGTAATGACTCCATTTTTATTTTTCTCCTGCTATCAATGGCCAACACGGTACAACACTTCATCCATGTTTTTGGTGATCTCTGATCTCCTTATGAACTGTTTCTTACATGATGAAGATCAGCCATGGAGTATATCTGAGGTGTATATCAGGGTGTGCTTCTTCCCCACATGAGAGCTGTGATGTCCAGCAACATTCATATAGAAGACATTTCCTGCACTCAAGGCACTAATACACTTTGAGGGTTGTGTGGGATCCCTGATGTACAGGAAGACAGGACTTCAGTGAGGAATATTTCCATCACTCAGGACAGGAATACAGCTTCTCCTGCTTGTGAGATCTCTGATGTGTGTAAAGATTGGATTTCACTGAGAAACATTTCCCACACTCAGTACAGGAGTACGGCTTCTCCCCCGTGTGAGATCTCTGATGTGTGGAAAGATAGGACTTGTCTGAAAAACATTTCCCACACTCAGAACAGGAATATGGCTTCTCCCCTGTGTGAGATCTCTGATGTTGGTAAAGATGGGACTTCTGTGAAAAACATTTCCCACAGTCAGGACAGGAATACGGCTTCTCCCCTGTGTGAGATCTCTGATGTCTGTTAAGACTGACCATCACTGAAAAACATTTCCCACACTCAGGACAGGAATATGGCTTCTCCCCCGTGTGAGATCTCTGATGTATGAAAAGATGTGACTTCCGTGAAAAACATTTTCCACATGCAGAACAGGAATGTGGCTTCTCCCCCGTGTGCAGTCTTTGATGTGTGTAAAGACTGGACTTGTCTGAAAACCATTTCCCGCACTCAGGACAAGAATATGGCTTCTCCCCTGTGTGAGATCTCCCATGTGTGTAAAGACTGGACTTGTCTGAAAAACATTTCCCACACTCAGAACAGGAATATGGCTTCTCCCCTGTGTGAGATCTCTGATGTGCGTAAAGATTGGACTTCACTGAAAAACATTTCCCACACTCAGAACAAGAATATGGCTTTTTCCCTGTGTGAGATCTCTGATGTGTGTAAAGATTGGATTTCACTGAGAAACATTTCCCACACTCAGGACAGGAGTACGGCTTCTCCCCCGTGTGAGATCTCTGATGTGTGGAAAGATAGGACTTGTCTGAAAAACATTTCCCACACTCAGAACAGGAATATGGCCTCTCCCCTGTGTGAGATCTCTGATGTGTGTAAAGATTGGACTTCACTGAAAAACATTTCCCGCACTCAGGACAAGAATATGGCTTTTTCCCTGTGTGAGATCTCTGATGTGTGTAAAGATTGGATTTCACTGAGAAACATTTCCCACACTCAGGACAGGAGTATGGCTTCTCCCCCGTGTGAGATCTCTGATGTGTGCAAAGATTGGACTTGTCTGAAAAACATTTCCCACACTCAGGACAGGCATACGGCTTCTCCCCTGTGTGAGATGTTTTATGCTTATTAAGATGGGATTTAGAATGGAAAGACTTCCCACACTCAGTACAGGAAAACCTCTTATCTGTTGGAAGGACGGCACCGTCCCTCACAGTCTGAGGTTCCTCAGGATAAGAGGAATACGATGGTCCATCTACACTGTGTGGGGCCGGATGGACATTTGAGGTAGCCGGGTTTTCTCCTGGACTATACTGTGTGATGTCCTCATCTTCTACTTTACAGTCTGGAGACAAAGTGAGACAATCCTCTGAGGTTTTCCTCATCTCCCGTCCATCTACTAAAATAGAAATAAAAAGATTATTACTAGACATGAGCTAATTGGTTCCCCTAAACCAGGACTCCGCCTACATCAGGCAGCTTTGTCTCTGAGGATCTTACAATTCCCCCTCAAGGTAACGAGTAAATGGCTCCTCTGATCTCCTACCAGTTCATTTCTTTATTCATGGACCTTAGTCAGAGAGTGAGGAAACAACGAGAACTGTCTTTTATAGGAGTGACAGTGATGAGAGGATTATAGGACGAGTGTCCCCACCCCCTCTATCACTCATTGCCATCTTCCCAACACAAGAAGTCCTGCACTTCCTTATTTAGTCCATGATTTAGTCATGAATAACAGTGGGGCTGAGCCCCACCAGAGGTCAGAGAGTGAAGACTGGACTGATCCTGAAGACAACCATCATTGGGTTATGGACTCCTCCCTCATTATCACTTTCTGTTTAAGGTTCCAAAGTCTGAGAATGTTATCACATTATTATCAACATGTAAAAGTCTGTGCTCCAATCAAATCATCAGATATAAAAAGTCCAGCTGGTAGGAAATGGGTGCAACAAAAGAGAATACATATTATGTTTATATATAGCAGTGGGTAGAGGGGAGAGAGCAGAAGTCAGGACTATGTAATGTACAACATATTGTATAAGATACAGCAGTGAGGACTATATAGTATCAGAATGATGTAATGTACAACATAGAGTATATAGTGCAGGGGTCAGGAGTATGTAATGTACAACATATAGTATATATTGCAGGGGTCAGTGGTATGTAATGTACAACATAGAGTATATAGTGCAGGGGTCAAGAGCATGTAATGTACTACATAGAGTATATAATGCAGGGGTCAGTAGTATATAATGTACAACATAGAGTATATAGTGCAGGGGTCAGGAGTATGTAATTTACAACATAGAGTATAAATGATATATAAAAAATACCCTCCAATGAAGTAGGGACTATTATGGGCATATCAAACAAAACAAATTCCAAAAACATGGATTATAAAGCAATATAAATGTTATAACACATAGATTTAAAACTAGATTGTAAAAGAATGTGGCCTGTGAACATTTGTGTAATAAAAGATGGAAGTAAAAGCTGAATGGTGGCCATCTAATATGAACTTCCACACCAACAGGCTGGAGAAGAGTGAGCGGTGAAGCTGAGCTGCCAGAACGGCACTGTGCTTTGCTGTTACCGGTGTTTTGGCAGCTTCCCTACACCACCCATGCTAGATGACCACACAGCTGCCTGCTCTGTATTCAGCATTACACTTATCATTGGATGACAATTCCATGCAGCAGCAGCGTGGTGTTGCTTTCACTGGTGGAATTACATAGATCCATCTGAGGAGACCTGGTCCTATTTTGATGCCCTCTGTGGCTCTGTAGACTGAATCACAGCGCCCTCTATCTGAAGCCTAAGCATCAACGTGACGGCACAATTTCTTGTCTTTATGATTCTTGGCTTGTCCATGTGAAGGCAGGGTACATGGCCTGAATACCTTTTATACCTACCATATGAGCATCCCTGAAGAAGACTGTGAACCCTCATTTTCAAAATGCCTGGGATGTCTCATTTCATTATTGTGATTTGTTTGAGGTCTTGGTAATCATAGTGTTGAACTGTTATTACACAAATGTTCACAAGCCACATTCTTTTATAAGCCATTTGTTAATCTGTATATAATAAAATTGATATTGTTTTTGGAATTTATTTTGTCTGATATGCCCATAATAGTCCCTACTCCGACGGAGGGTATTTTTTTGATGTTATGACCGGGATGAAGGCATTCTCACAGCTTTCCACTATTTACATTTGTAATATAAATTATATAGTGTAAGGGTCAGGAGTATGTAATATACAACATAGAGTATATATTGCAGGGGTCAGGAGTATGTAATGTACAACATAGAGTATATAGTGCAGGGGTCAGGAGTATGTAATGTACAATATAAATTATACAGTGTAAGGGTCAGGACTCATAATATTGGTATTCAGTAATCAGTGGAAGCTTAAATGTTTACATGAGACAAGTTGCAGAGATCCCACACCACTGCCTCTCATCTCCTGAGACTGCACTCAGTGACTTGGATCTGAGACTCTACAGACAAATCCCTCCACCCGACACAGCCAGCAAACATCATAGTAAGTATTCTGGGGACAATTGCTTTGTCAGAGATCTTGCTAGACCCGGGCATGGGGCAGAAGAACCAAAACACATACCCCAGGTGCCTAGGTCTAGTAATGCTTATGGTGAAAATGAACATTTCACTTCCAGCTGAACCCCAGAATCTCCATAAATGCAGTCTGGATACATAAATTGTGTCTGCAGCACAGAGAAGGAAGATTATCCAAGAGAAATACAGGAATACAGGACAGGGTTTACAGAGCAGGAAAGTGAATTTAACATCTGGGGGAATCAAGAATTGAGAAGGATCTGGGGGTCCCAATAGATGACAGATTGAGCAATAGCATGCAATGTCAAGCAGCAGCTACCAAAGATGGCAGAATATTAGCATGCATAAAAAAGGGATAAAACTATAATCCTGCCACTTTATAAGACCCTGATTAGGCCACATCTGGAGTATTGCGTCCAGTTCTGGTCACCGGTTCTCAGAAGGAATGTCAACAAAAACAAAGGTAACGGGTATAACAAAGGTCCACCATAATTTTATATTGTACTCCCACACCACTCACCATGTAAGGTGTTGTCACCGTAACCATTGACTGCAAGCAAAAAACGATGTCCCAATGATAGTCATTGGGAAAACACAGGGGTTACTATTGGTAACAAAGGGCAATGCTAGAGCAATGTCTAAACAAAGGGGTATTTTATTGATAGCAAGTACTAAAAACAGCAATATGCTACACTTCTATTGGATTGCAGCTTCACAGAGTCACCAATTTAGATAAAAGAGGATCCAAATAATAAGGTGCATCAACAATAAACATCAGACAAGGACACACACATAACATAAAAACACATGTATATTTAAAAATGGACATCCAAGCCTGTGGTCTCGGATGACTATGTCACTGCTAAGAATTTCCTTGTTACCAACCACATATGAGACAGGTTGTTTGTCATCTGTAAAATGTGAAGTTTACTCCACACTGTACATGTAGCATACCTCTAAATAAAATATTAAAAAAAAAAAAAAAATGGACTTCCAGACGCCTGTTTATAATGCAGAGATACGATGTCTTGCAATGATATTGCAGCTGCTTGTGACTCTTTCCACCTTTAAGTGCATGAATGGCAGGCTTTTGGCTAGAAGGATGAAATGAGTTTATACCATCTGATATAATGGAAAAATGATACTACACTAATAATTCTGGATGCCCAAAAAGACTTGTGACATTGATTACCTTTTCCATCATCACAGCCATTGGCATCAATTAGTGAGGTTCATATGTAGCTCTGGTCCCACTGTATGGGTGGAAAATGTCCTCCCCACTCTGAATATACTGCATATTTCCACCTTCTATGACCCTCTGCGGTTCAATCACTATTCTATCCAGCATTTTGGAAAGAGAGATGTATCCCCCAATACCCCCGGGGCAATGGGCAGATGAGATGTGATATTATTATACACACTTTACTGACTTAATTATCTTAAGTATGCGATATTCATCGCATGACATCGTATCTGTGCATTATAAATAGGCCTCCGGACGTCCAGTTCTAAATGTGTTTTTATGTTATGTGAGTGTCCTCATCTGATTTATTGTTGATGCACCTTATTTGGGTCCTCTTATTTAAATTGGTGACTCTGTGAAGCTGCAATCCAATAGAAGTGTAGCATATTGCTGTTTTTAGTACTTGCTATCAATAAAATACCCCGTTGTTTAGACATTGCTCTAGCATTGCCCTTTGTTACCAAGAGTAACCCCTGTGTTTTCCCAATGACTATCATTGGGATGTCATTTTCTGTTTCTCAGAAGGGATGTGCTGGAGCTGGAGAGTCCAAAGAAGGGCAGCGAAACTAATAAGGGGATTGGAGGACCTCAATTACAAGGAAAGACTGCAATCATTAAATGTATTCTCGCGGGAGAAGCGACGCTTGAGAGGGGACACGATAGCGATCTACAAACACCTCAATGGTAATCCCAGCATAGGAAAAAACTATTCGGTCTCAGGGAGTGTAAAAGGACACAGGGCCACACAATGAGACTGGAAGAGAAGCGGGTTCACCTTAAACTGCGCAGGGGGTTCTTCACTGTCAGGGCAATAAGGATGTGGAACTCTCTTCCACAATTGGTGGTGGCTGCGAGGAGTATGGATATTTTTAAAAAACTCTTGGATGTATATCTTAAAGAACACAGCATACAGGGATATGGGAAATAATTATAGACACTGACACAAGCACACCTACACAGGTTGAACTGGGTGGACTATTGTCTTTTTTCAACCTTACCTACTATGTAACTATATGACCAGGGTATTACAGGCTGATATCACCCAGTCCCCGCCCTGATCTGGACCAATCAGTGAGCAGTATGGGTGGAGGAATGTATTTAGTGTTAATGACCCACCTGTGCTGATCTCTGTAGGAGTGTCCTCCTCTATAAATGTCCCCGTTATTCCATCCTTCTCCATAGACTGCTGATCATCCCTCACATACCTCTCTTCTTCTTCTGATTTAACCTCAAATTCTATATCGATTGGATCTCCACTCTAAACCAACAGATTAAGAGAGAAGATCATCTGTAAAATATAAGCTTTAATATTGTGACATCACACTAACAATCCACACATTGTCTCCACGAATCTGTGCTTTATAAGCTCCGTCCCACCAACCTTGTAACAGTGAGGGATGGTGAGATCTTCCTGTGTGGAATCCTGGGAATACAGAGGATGGGGACATCTCTCTGGGGGGTTCCTGGTATTAGGGGGCTCCATCATATCCTTGTGTCCTTCTGAAAACTCCTCCATCACTCCATACTCCTCATCCTCCTCTTTATACTCTTCTTTAACAACATTATTATAATTCCCAAGGACTTCACTCTGAATATATAATAAAACATTCAATGTAACAAACATGCTGTCTATAAATCAGAACTACCAATAATTGTCAATCATCTACCTGATGATGGTGAGGGATGGGGTGACCTTCCTGAGTGGAATCCCGAGAATACAGAGGACGGGGACATCTCTCTGGTGGGTTTCTGTAGCTGGATGACTCCCCCATGGTGTCCTGGTACAGAGCTTTGTGTTCTTTTAGAAACTCTGACTTCTCCATCACCTCCTCTTCCTTTATCTCTTCTTTACCTTCAACTTTAGAATCTCTCAGGTTTCCACTCTGAATATAGAATAAAAATGACATCAATGGTAACAATGCAGATAATGTACAGATCCTAATGATACTATCAGTGATTGTTCCTCATCTACCTGATGATGGTGAGGGATGGTGTGACCTTCCTGTGTGGAATCCCGGGAATACAGAGGACGGGGACATCTCTCTGGTGGGTTCCCATTACTGGATCCATCTGTAGGAAACACAACACTGACTGAATACATTGTTTCTATGTGTTTATCAGATGATGGGGGGTCTAGGTGGACCCTCTGTACTGCTCTCTCCTTTATAATAAAGTCTCCTCTTACCCGGTGATGTGAGGGGTGGCTGATTGTCCATCATGAGGTCCTTGTAGAGATCCTTGTGTCCTTCTAAATACTCCCCCTCCTCCATGGAGAAATAGACAGTGACATCCTGACACCTTATAGGAACCTGACACACACAATGATACAGTCACCATCCAGACATAGTTAATCTGGTTGAAAAAAAGACATCCAGTTTAACCAACATATAAAACCTCCATATATACAATCCTATACCCACAGTAAATCCAAAGAAAATAAAAAAAACCCAACAAAGCATGATCCAATTTGCTCCAGTGGGGGAAAATCCTTCTTGATCCCCCAAACAGGCAATTGGATATTCTCTGGATCAACTTTACCTATAAATGTCAGTACCCAGTTATATTATGTACATTTAGGAAAGAATCCAGGCCTTTTTTAAAGCAATCAATTGAACTGGCCAGAACCAGTTCTGGAGGGAGTCTATTCCAAATTTTCACAGCTCTTACTGTGAAGAAACCTTTCCGTATTTGGAGATGAAATCTCTTTTCCTCCAGACGTAAAGAGTGACCCCTTGTCCTCTGTGATGACTTTAAGGTGAATAACTCAAAATTCACTATATGGACCAGTTATGTATTTATACAAAGTGATCATATTACCCCTCATGTATTTATACATTCAGATCATATCCCCCCTCATGTATTTACACATTCAGATCATATCCACCTTAATTATTTCTACATGGTTATCATATCCCCCTTATGTATTTATACATGGAGATCATATCCCCCTTATGTATTTATACATGGTGATCATATCTCCCTTATGTATTTATACATGGAGATCATATCCCCCTTATGTATTTATACATGGTGATCATATCCCCCCTTATGTATTTATACATGGTGATCATATCCCCCTTATGTATTTATACATGGTGATCATATCCCCCTTATGTATTTATACATGGAGATCATATCCCCCTTATGTATTTATACATGGTGATCATAT